>CAUYQS010109273.1:0-74659 GCA_963574585.1 Otolemur crassicaudatus
AAACCATTATTATAAAAAAATACCTGTGTTAAATTTTCATAGGTAAAAGAATAAAGAGACCGGGAAAACAAAAAAAAAAAAAAAAAAAAAAAAAAAAGGAATAAGATGAAGAAGGAAGGGGAGGAGGAGGGGAAGCAAGAAGATTTTTCTAGCTGCCACATGGGGAGTCGTTGGAGGGGCAAGAATGAGGGCAGGAAAATGGAAAAGAGAATCTATCAATAATGGAGATGAAAGATGACAGCAGCCTGGCCAAAAACATGGTGACAGCGTTAAAGCATTTTAAGAGATAGTAGGGACCTAGAATTTATAGAACTTGGTGATCATATCTGCAGGGAGGAAGGGATCTAAGGTGATTTATAGGCTTTTGGCACGGACAGCAAAATGAACTGGGAAACTCAGAAGGAAGAACAGTTTTAGAAGGGGAAGAAGTGACACATTCACATTATCCCATGGCCTTCTGAGTCTGCTCACAGGCTGACTTTGTTGAGCATGGGCTTTGGGCTAAGGGTGGTGCAGCCCCATGATGCCATCTAGACTACGTCCCATGGGCAGAGGCACACCACAAGCACTACAGTTTTGGGATATCATAGTTCAAGAGCGACTTTGACAATCTAGAATTGGTGCTCAAAAAGAGGAGGTAGGCAGGGTGGAGACAGATCTGAAAACAAAAACAAAGGAGCAGATGTAGTCCTAAGTACCAGGACGAAGGGCGTTGATTCATTCTGTGTCATTTCCGAGAGCCAAATTGTGGGATTTTCAGAGAGGAAGACTTTATTCAGCTCAACAAAGGGTCCTAAAAGTCTGGGTTAGTTCATCTCTTTTCTTTTCACTTCTCCCTAAAAGACCTTTTCTGCCCACGGCTTCACGGCTGATGACTTCCATTCTGCTCTCCTGCTTGAAGATAGGTTCAAACCTACACACACCCACTTGACTTCACATGAATGTCTCTCAGGTACCTGAGACCCAACTTGCCCCACGTAGAAGCTATCAGAAATCTGAGTCAACCAGGACTCTTTCCTTTTCTCTCAATCCCCAGATCCCATTCATGACCAAGTCAATTTTTCTTCAATCCCACTGCCACCAGATTTGTCACAGCCACTGTTGTCCACTGCCTCCTTGTGGATCTGATTCAATCTACTCTCACTCCCGTAAATTCTATTCTCCTCACAGAAGACAGACAGATCTTAAAACACTGCAAATATGATGACTTCCCTGATTAAAATCCTCCAAAGGTTTCCTATTGCCTTTAAGAAAAGAACAAAACCTTTAAGAGAGTCTAAAATGTACAGCTTGATAAGGCCCCTGACTCCTTCATTTCCATCTCCCTCACTCTCTGCCCTGGAGCTACCTGGTCTTTCTGTGCCTTAGAACTGCCCACTTCAGGGCATTCACATCTACTCTCCCTCCTTCCTAGCAGGGCCTCCATGTCCCTGCCTGTTTGCCCAGGTAATTCCTCATTCTTGGAACTCATCTCATCTGTTCCCTCTAGGAAGCCCCCTTCTCCCCGCAGCCGACACACATCTCCTTACCTGCTCCATGGTCATCAGGGCCTCTCTCCTTCATCATGCTTATCCCAGCGCTTAGGAAATAATTGTGTTCTAAGCTATTTAATGTCTGCTTTCCCACTGGACTATAGGTTCTGTGAGAGCAAAGTCTGGCTGTTTGTCTTGTTCCCCACCCCCCCAGGCATTTCCAGGGCCTGGGACATGGTAACAGCTGGATAAATGAGGTTTATAAAAGAGTGGACAATCTTAAGGCCCCATAGCAAAGGAATGAGCACCCTGTCATGGGAAGTGTACTAGAAGTGGGGCTGGATCAAGGATGTTGCCGAGGGACCCTGTTCACATGGAACGTCTGACATTCTGTGCCACGTGAGCCAGGGAAGAAGGCATCCCCGACAGCAGCATTTTCTCCTCTCATACCCTCTCCAACTGTGGACAAAGCCAGAACAAGGTACCTTCCCCAGTGGGCATGGTTCTGCAGCCAGGAGCTGGGGGTGGCTTCCAGTCCGTGCATCACCGTGTCCCCGTAGTCCATAAAGGGCTTGTTAAACCTGCAGGAGAGAGTGTGTAGACAGTCCCCCAGGGATAGTTTAACCTGAGATCATATACTCAAAAATCAAGAGATGCAGAGCAAGGTAGGACACAGAGAAAAGAAAGAACCCTGGGGCAGAGATCCAAGTTCTAATTCAGGCTTTGACACCTGGCAGCAATTCCTTGGTGACCTGTTTTTCTTGCCTGTTAAGTGCTGTGGTTACTACATAGCAGGAGTAATAATGCATACCTTGAGTGGGTACTGTCATTTTTATATCCATGATCCCATTGGATCCTCATGGCAATTCTTGGAGGCAGGGTTAGGCATAGATTGTTTAAACACTATTTACAGATAAGGCAACCAGGTAAGTATAATGGCCTGACTTGAGATCACCCAGGGAGCCACATGGCAGAGTTTCACCGGAGTTCCCTATCCCTAAATGCTCTTCACTCCTTCTTGGTCTTATTGGAGAAAATTAAGAAGTCAATTCTTACTATGTGTATGTAGGATGCTTTGCAAAGTACAAGAGAACCATATGCCAAGGGAATTGACACAAAGACACCGTTTTCCTCACCTCTGGCAGAAGCGCTGGGCACACCTGACCAGGATGTGCATGCAGTGGCAGGCGACGAAGCCCATCACCAGCAGACTGAGTGGGCCCACCTGGAGGGACAGGGCCGGGCAGGGCAAGGGAGAAGAGAAGGGGTTATGAAGAACACTGAACGGAGGAATATGGAAGTACAGATTTCATTAAGTTTCTAGAAAATTGGTTTGCAAGTTCCTTTATATTAGCAGCAGTTTTTTTTCAAATATAATCTCAAATAGTATTCCAATAACATAGATAGCAATTACAAGGGGGCATAGCATTGGGAGTAAAGGGCCCAGAATCCTGACTATATGTGTCCCAAGTGGCCTGTGAGGCTTCCCCAAGGTGACCTAGAGTTCTACAGAGTATAATTGAAAAGCTGGTCATAGTCCAAGGCTTATATTCTACAAGAGAGGAAACTGAGGCTCAGAGAGTAGACAGATGACTTGCCAAGGCCACTGTAGTCTGTGGCAGAGCCATAGCTTGAGCCCAGGCTAAATGTATAGACTAGTGATTTTTTTTTTTTGAAACAGAGTCTTGATATTTGTCACCCTCAGTAGAGTGCCATAGTCTCATAGCTCATAGCTACCTCAAACTTTTGGGTGCAAGCAATTCTCTTGCCTCAGCCTCCTGAGTAGCTGGGACTACAAGTACCCACCACAACACCCGGTTATTTTTAGAGATGGGGTCTTGCTCTGGCTCAGGCTGGTCTCTAGCTCAGGCAATCCACCTGCCCTGGCCTCCCAGATTGCTAGGATTATAGGTGTGAGCCACAGCACCCAGCCTAGACCAGTGATTTTCAACCAGTGTGCCATGAGAGAATCTTAGGTGTGCCGTGAAAATTTTTAAAGATCATTAATTAAATTATTTTAGAGAGAAGTTTAAAACATAGTAGGTATATTTCTTTTCTTACTCTTTTAAAAAAATCAACATAATTTAAGTGTGCCATGGAGGTTTAACTATAGGTTCAAGTGTGCCATGAGATAAAGAAGGTTGAAGAGCACTGGTCTAGACCCTAAGTCTGGATCAAGCTCCTTCCTCAAAAGACTGCTTGTTGCAGGCTGTTAAAAACCATGAGAACTGGCCTGGTGCCTGTAGCACAGTGCCAGCCACATACACTGAAGTTGGTGGGTTTGAACCTGGCCCGGGCCAGGTAACCAACAATGACAGCTACAACAAAAAATAGCAGCTCAAACATGTCTCAAAAATAATAGCCAAAAACATTATGGCAGACACCTGTAGTCCCAGCTACTTGGGAGGCTGAAGTAAGAGAATGGTTTGAGCCCAAGATTTGAGGTTTCTGGGCAGCACTTGTGGTTCAGTGAGTAGGGCACTGGCCCCATATACCGAGGGTGGTGGGTTCAAACCCGGCCCCGGCCAATCTGCAACAAAAAAAAATAGCCGGACGTTGTGGCAGGTGCCTGTAGTCACAACACTCAGGAGGCTGAGGCAAGAGAATCAGCTAAGCCCTAGAGCTGGAGGTTGCTGTGAGCTGTGACACCGTAAGAATTTGAGGTTTCTATGAGCTATGATGACATAGCACTCTAGTGAGGGTGACATCTCTGTGAATCTCTGTCTCAAAAATAAATAAATAAAAATAAACCATGAGAGCTTCTTCTCCCATCTCCCTTTCACAACTGGTCAGAGTGGTCCAATCTCTGGCATCCCCTCTTACCAGGATGCCCGCATTCTTCACAGCCAGAGGTAGTCCCAGGACCCCTGTGCCCATGTTGCCTTTCAACAGGTGAATCAAGGTCTGGAACAACCTAAAGGAGAGGAAGGAATATGAAGCTGGGGTGCGGTAGAGGGGACGGGATCCCATTGTCTTTCCCTCTAGGTGGGTTCCTGGCCATCTTTCAGTCCCTGCGTCCTTGCCTGGCACATGTGGGTCTCTTGTTCGATGGCCAATCATCCAGATTTGCCCAGAAGTGTCCTGGTTTTAGCAGGACACTTAACTATATATAGGCCTTTATAACAGTCACTAAGCAAAACACTATGCTAAGTACTTCATGTGTATTATCTCATTTAATCCTCTTGTAAAGGTTATGAAGTAGATACTTTTATCATCTTGCAGGGGAAGAAAATGAGGCACAGAGTTTTTTTTAATATATCAGGGCACCAAGATTTGAGCCCAGGGCTGCTTCAGCATCTCTGTTTTTCACTCTTTCTGCTGAGCTGTCTCCTGGAGATTATTAACCCAGGCAGAATGAGGAAGAGAACGTCCCTTATCATAACTGGGGAAACTGAGGCTCAGAGAGGGAGCAGTGACTAGCTTAAAGTCATAAAAGTGGTAGGAGGACAGGGTTGAACTCAGAGAAAAGAGCAAATCATTGTGAGTTCTGAATAAACAGGTCAGATGGCTTGAACCTCTAGATGGCTAGTGGCACAGAGTCATTTAGGGATTGGGCTCCAGAGGTTTTTTGTTGTTGTTGTTATTGTTTTCAGCCTAGAGCATCAAGGCCAGGGAATGCACGGCTTCTCCCACCCCCAAACAAAAACAAAGACTCAGACCCTTTCTTTAAGACAAATGTGAAGATTGGTCCAGAGGACAAAGTCTAAATCATCAGGAGAAAAAGTTCCAGGGAAGTACCCTGTCTGTTGCTGGATCACCAAACAAACCTATTTCGATACCTTTTTGTACCTGGACCAGGTTAAATCAAGGTGGTTCCTGGGTTTACAGGTACAACTCTAGAAAATTCCCCACAAGAGCCTTTCAGCTAGTTTGAAAAGTAGCAGAGGTATCCTGGAAGAAGCTCCTTGGGGTTGGACAAGCCAGGGATGAAAACTGAAAGGTGCCACTGCTTAAACTAGCTGTGTCATCTTCGGCAACATGTTTGAAAGGACTACCCCAAACACCCGTATCTTTATGATAAAGCCCTTGATCCTTTAGCTTCCTGAGGATCTGCTGGTAGATTTGCTAAGGGTTAAAGAGAACAATCGCGGGAGAAAGGGGGTGGAGAGTCTCGCATGCCTTTCTCCCTGTGGGTGTCAACATTGCTGACTGAGCACTGCGCCCTATTCTGCCAGTGATGGGCTTGTTTTGCAACCAGGAAAGGGTCATTGGGTCACTTTGGAAATTTCTAACTAAAGGACTTAGGAAATTGGAATTTTAACTTTGGACCACTCGGCTAACTTAAAAACATAGTGTGGTGAGTCATGCGAAGGAGATGTGGCTGCTGGGAGAATGGGGATGGAAGACCCCGTTCTGGGCAAGGGAAAACACCCCCAGAACTAGAGGAAAATTAACAAGTAAGCTGAGTGAGTTGAAACAAAGAAAAGTCAGCTCGTTTGCCTTTCAGCTAGCCATTGCTAGCAAGCTTCCTGCCTTTTCTGAAATTCTAGCCTGTTGGGGATACAGTTTACAAACACCCTGGTGGGTCTGTGAGCCGCTGAGGACAAATGGCCATAGAAGAGACTATGGCAAAGACCTAGAAAGATACATTAACTGGATCTTTTCCTGCCTAGAAAAGGGCAAAGCAGATACCCACTGTGGAGATTTGCATCTTCCTGGGGCAGAGATCAAGGGAGTAACTGGAGCCCTGACATATGGGCAGAAGAGCTTATATCCCTTATAACAGAGGAAAATCTTCTGTGGTGGCGATGGGAGGAAAATTCCGCCCTCCCGCCAATTCCTCAGAGGAGATTAACTCCAGTGCGTTTTACTCCAGAGGGAACTAGCAGAGTTTAACACCTCCCTAGAAATCTGTGCGTGTGATCTCAAGCGGCAGGCTCCCCCAATACAAGGCTCAGATTTCAGATTTCTCAAGGCTACCCTTAAGGTTAATAACAATAACAATAGCAGCTGTCCCGCTCACTCAGAATCTGCTGGCATCCTTGTTCCCTCCCTTCTTTTACTCTCTGGGCAAATAAACTTCAATAAAAGCAGAGTGGAGCAAACGCTCGGTGCCACTACCAGAAGCTCACAGGTGGGCAATGGATCCCTGAGCTCCCACCTTTAATTCTACTCTAAGTCTCATGTCTTTCTTTACCGTCGTTTCTAACTTTATTTTTTCAGTCGGTGCCTGCCAGTTTCCACAGGTCTTAGCGGACCCTGCTCCCTTGTGGCCTCTAGCCCTAACTCTTTTGGTAACCTCATGCCATCTTCACATTCACAGGAGCAGGTGCTAAGGAGCACTGGCCCTGGGGGCTTTATGCTCAAATTGCCTGGGAGGAGTACTGTCCTTTCACAGAGGGGAAACTGCACACAGAGAATCTCTGTCAGTGGCTCAAGCTGGTAAGCAGCTAAATGGGAATTTGAGCCCAGGGTAGCCGATCCTCTAGGTGCCATCATGCTTACTCAGCCTGCTATACGGTTCTCTCCAAGCCACCTGTGCTCCCTAGCTCTCACTCACTTTATTCCTTCAATTCTTACAAAGCTGATATTGCCATCAAACCTTGTATCAATTCAGAACACAAGAATTTGTTTCCTCAGGGCCTCTGATTGAGAAATGCCTCTACTCAGCAATGGATGGCTCCAAGGCCTACACAGCTTAATTTCTCACCCTGGGGAATCACCAGATCCCAGGCTCTCGGGCTACATTAGGTCTGTCCCTCAAGTGTCCTGAGGGTTGGCTATGGAGAGGAGCTTTGCCTGCCCCTGAAAGTCCCTGCCTGCTGCACCTCGAACACACACCTTGAGATTTCATTCCCATAAGCATCCTCTTTTAATTCACGCAGCCACCAATTTAGCCAAATTTTGCATTTTAGGAAACTGAGACTCAGAGAAGAAAAGGAGGAGAGTCACAACTCAAATTCAAAGCCTCTTGATTCTCTGTCCAGTGCTCTGCTGTGCCAATAGTGCAAAAACTTTCTTCTTAAATCAGCAGAATCCCTTTACTTTCTTCCTAAATGATTTCAGCTAGTCTGGCTGAGTGTTGGGGTCAGGTTTGGAGAAAGGGAGCTGGAGCCTGCAGCTTGGATTCCCTCTTTGTCATATTCTAAAGCCTTATGAATGACTTCTCCTCCCCACCCCCTAGAAAATGGAGAACACTAGAACTGTCTATATAGTGGGCTTTTTGGTGTCATCACTGCAATTCTTAATTAAAATAAAGGCTGGGCATACTATAGAAAAGGGACAGGAAAGAGGTAATGCTTAGTTGTCAGTGAGGCCACTGTGGTTTAAAGCTCAGGACTCACCTTCTCCTCTGAGAAGTTAAGGATTCTGCCTTTTCCCCCAATATTAACAGGAACAAAAGAAATTACTTTAAGACCAGTGGTGGATTCCAGCATCTATGTATGCGGCTTGGGGTAACTGGTCCTTAGTTTCCTCTCTGCATATATTGGGGATTGGGTCACTACGTCCCAGAGGGCTTTTCTGTCAGTCTCTACACTGCATCACTTTGCTCTCATCTTGACTTGGCCTCTGAGTACACCCTTTGCAATATCAGTTTCCTCATCTGTACAATGGGTCAAACACACCCACCTCAGGATTTTTTGCCAATGCAAGCTTCAGGCTGGAGGGCAGAAATAGGGATAGTAAGAAACAGCACTCACGTTATGCCCTTGGTCTTCTCCAAGTCTTGCGACTCTGAAGGACTTCCATCCAAAAACCCAGAGTCCTTGTTCTGCAGCTTCCTGGCACTTTCAGGAGATGACATACTGTCCAGTTTGAGGGCCACGGTTCCCTGGGGACCCCCAGCACGTTCTGTCACAGACATGACTGCTTTAGAAAGGGAAAGCTCAAGGTGACAAGGAGGTCTGCTTTGGAAGGAGGTGAGCAGGAAGGTATCTAGTGCAGGTGTACACCCCGGCTCAGTGCCTCGTGCCTTAAGTGGCTCTGGCCAAGCTAGCCTGAGGCTCCACCCACCTCCCCAGAAGGCGTTGCCGCCTGCCTGAAGAAGCCAGTGGCAGAGGACTCCTGGGAGGAGCAGGCAGGAGGGGAGGGAATTGGGAAAGGAGTCACCCGCTCACTCACTGATACTTCTCAGTAACAGTAGTAACAGCAGCTACAATACTGACAATCTTAATGACAAGAGCACTTTACTAAAGGATAAGCACACTCCTCTGAGTGTTTTATCTATATTTTCTCGTTTAATTCTGTCAATTAAATGAGGAAACTGAGGCTTCTTGAAATAAAGGAATCTACCTGGGGTCACACAGCTAAAAAGTGAGAGCCTCAGGCTCAGAGCCCAGCTTGTCAGGGTTTTTAACTAATATTCTATTAATTCCTCCAAGAAAATACCTACACACTTCCTCTACCTGTCTCAGGGTGGGGGTTTCCATTCCTTCCCGGATCTCCCTTTCTTTAAGTTGGAAAAACACGTACAATCACTTACTTATCTCTAAGTGCTTCTTAGCTTTTGCAAGGCTCTCTGGAACGAGTAGAAGGTGTTCTTTTGGAAATGAAGGAGAGGCAGAAACTGTATGACTTCCAGCCACATGTTCCTGGCAGGATGCTGACACTAGGAGAGTGTGATTTGTCTAAGGTCACATATGACATCCAGGATAGAACTTTGCAGCTAAAGACGTCTTGGGCGTTTCTCTAGTATCCCGTTCTCTGTCATTATCTGTGCTTCCATGCAGATGAACTCCCTCACAATTATAGCCTTTTACTCAAGCCACACCACTATCCCCTCCATCATCTCATCCCTCAAACTAACATTTCCTGAGGGCTTACTAGGTGGCAGGAGCTTTGCTTAAATATTTCACTGGTAACTGGTGGCATCTCAGACAGATTGTCAGGCCCCTCCCTTACACGGGGCTCTTCCCCAGGTCCCACATGCAATTTTGAATGTGTAATTTTGTATTTTTCTTCTTTCAAGAGGCCCTTCCCACCCCTGACCACTACTCTCTCCCCAGTCATATGCGCTTCAGGCTCCACAAAGCCTGGCTATTTCCCTGGGTAGCTTCATGACTTTGTTTTTAGATGTGGAAATCCAGGCTCAGAGAGTTGAAGAATAACTTGCAGAAGGTCACAGCTAGAATTCAGCAGACCCTGTAGTAGCCCCAGCCAGGTCTTTCTATGTCTGCAGCCTACAACTTTGACCGCTATGCAGCCCACCTTGCTTGCGGCCCCACCCTTCAAATTCCTTTCCCCGAGTCAGCTGAAACATTTGCTATGATTTGAGAAGTGTCATGTCGCCTCGTCTGGCAGCGCTACGTGGCAGTCCTTCTGGTCTGTGGAGGAGCAGGCTGCATCCTAATTTCTAGTCTCACATCTCATGGCACCCACAGAGCTCTGTTCCTAATCAGGCCATGTGATCAGTAAATAAGATCGTCTGGGAGCTTGCAATATGTGGATGTGAGCTCATCTTTGCCTTCCTTTCCAGGTTGTGAGAAGAACCCTGAGTTAATCTTCAAACCTTTCCGAAAGGGGCTGCTGGAATATCAGTGTTTGCCCGGGACCCTTTCCAGGCCTTGTCAGCGGAAAACAAAGTTAACAGGATGGGGTGGGCTACACCCCCAACTTGTTGCACCACCTGTTAGCAAGCAAGGGAGCTTCTCCCATTGGGGTCATGGAAAATAAGCCCTTCTATCACTGATGGCCCAGCCATCCAGAGACCTGGGCTCCTACTGTGGCTCTACCATGAAACTGTTGTGCCCCGGGGGAAGGTATTCCTCCTCTGCAAGCCTCCTTTTCCCCTTTGTGCAGTGGGTACCAGATTGTAGCTTACTTGGAAAGGTGTGAAGACGCCAGGGCCTTGGGAGGGGTCTTCTGACCCATCTCCCTTTGGGGGGTGGGCACGAGCAACCTATATAAGGACGGCCTTGACATCACCATAAAGGGTGATATAATCTTAATAATCCCTTATAATCTGTAAATAGAAAGCCTCGTTCCTTTCATTCTTTTATGGCAGTTTTTAACCATAGTGTGTATCAATCACATCATCTGGAGAGATGATAAACACAGACTCGGACTTGTTGAAGTGGGGTAGAATGTGGACCTTTGGACCTATTTTTTCCATGTTTCTCAGGTGATGCTGATACTGGCCAAAGTTTGAGTTCCACTATCCTGTGGAAAGTGGGAGTAATTGCTTCCTTCTTAATAGATTAGAGACCCAAAGCAGAAAGCTGGGAAATGATTTGCCCGAGGTCATATAATCTGGTAGAAGTGAATGCTAGTATTCTTTTGGGCTAGAAGCTGGAGACTTTAGAGACAAAATGAAACCCCTATCCAGAAGGGTATTTACCACCCCACCCTTGTCTCCTCAGGTACCTCCTCATAGCCCACACTGATTACTGTGACCCCCCCCACCTAAATAATAATGATAGCAGTAGCTCACAGCTATTAGGTCTTTTCTATGTGCCAAGCTCTAGACTAAGTGTTACATGAGGTAGGCACTGTTATTACTCTCATTTTCCAGATAAGGAAACTGAGGCTCAGAGAAGTTATTTCACTTGTCTAAGGTGAGGACCAGAGGCAGAGTTTCGATTTGAATTCAGGCCCCTTGCAATGTACCTGTGAAGCTGTAATTTAGTTGTTCTGTATTCCTCCGCTTGACTAGTGCATGGTAGGAACTCTAAAAATAATTAGAATCCCTTCCACGTGCATACTTGATGTCATTCAAGACTGGAACTTCATGCGTTGGTCACAGTTCCAAATAAATTTGAAGGACTGGCACAGATGGTCAAACTCTCATTTGTTTCTTTAAGGACTTGTAAAATATCAACATCATTTTTTGAAAGAGAGAGTATTTTTGGCTTGGCACCTGTAGCACAGTGATTACGGTGCTGGCCACATGCACCGAGGCTGGTGGATTCAAACCCAGTTGGGGCCAGCTGAAAAACAACAACAACTGCAACCATAAAATAGCTGGGTGTTGTGGCAGGCACCTATAGTCCCAGCTACTTGGGAGGCTGAGGCAAGAGAATTGCTTAAGCCCAAGAGTTTGACATTGCTGTGAGCCGTGAAGCCACCATCCTCTACCGAGGGCAACATAGTAAGACTGTCTCAAAAAAAAAAAAAGGAAAAGGAAAGGAAAGAGAGAGTATGTTGAGCCCTCAAAGCTCAAAGGGCATAATCTCAAGGCAATGTTTATTATGCTAACAAAGCTCATCCCTTTTTGGTGATCACTGTTCTCTGCTGGAGAGAGAATTAAAAGTGAAAACGAACAAGTCCAGTGCCTGGGTCACAGTCCCTAGAGGGAACTTAGAAGGCCATCTTGCTGAGTTGTCCTACCTCCCCCACTGGGGAACTGAGGCCCAGAGATGGGAAAAGAGCCCGAGAAGTAAATAATGACTTGATAGTGAGAGAGGGACTTCAACCCAGCTTAGGTCTGTTGCTTTCACCACTTCCTGGGTGCCTTGCAATGCAGTACAAATAGGAAAAGTCACTCATTCAATCAACAAGTATTTACCGAGTCCCCGCCATGTGGTGAGTTCTGTGTCAGGAAGTGGGAAGAAGGTGGTGAGCAAGCAAAGAAGTCCATGTGGCTCAGTCTGCTAGATCTGCATAACAAACGCCACAGGCTGAGTGGCCCACACCACAGATACTTATTTCCTCCCAGATTACCAACTAGCAGGGTGGGTTTCTGGCTGTCGCTGGCTGCCAGGTTAGCCTTCCCTCTGGGTCCTTACATCTCCCCTCAGTGCAGGTGCAGGCATGGGTGGGGGTGCTCTCTGATGTCTCTTTTTATGAGGACGCTAATCCTATTGGATCAGGGACTTACCTTTATGACCTCATTTAACCTTAATAACTTCCTTAGTGGCCCCATCTCCAAATACATTCACACAAGGGTTTAGGGTTTCAATGTATGAATTCTGGGCTGGGGAGGGGGGGACACAAACATTCTGTAACAGTCTACTAGATGGTTCACTGTCTAATGGGGGAGGCGGTAGGGGTCTAGTGGAGGGCACAGCCTAGTGGGGAAAGTGAACAATAAATGGAAACTTCACTGAAAATTGTAGTAAATGCTGGTAAGGTCAAATAAAATACAGAGATGAATTTCTAAATTTAAAATGTTTTATTCAGGAAGCAAGAGCTGCAGTTTGGGACAGATACACAGATGGTGTAGTTCTTTTGTAAGAACAAAGAGAAGTCTGGAGTTTTTTTTTTTATTTTTTACAGGACTGTCACTCAGGCTGGGGTGTATTCTGGAATTCCTGGGCTCAAGTGATCCTCCTGCCTCAGCCTCCCAAGTAGTTAGGACCATAGGCACACCCCTACCATGTCTGGCTAACGTTTTTTTTTTTTTTTTTACTTTTTTCTAGAGAAAAATATTGCTAGGCTGGTCTCAAAAATCTGGCCTCAAGCGATACTCCCACCTCATACTCCCAAAGTGATTATAGGAGTGAGCCACCATACTCAGGTATTTGGGGTTTTTTGTCTTTTTTTTGAGACAAAGTATCAGTATGTTGCTCTTGGTAGAGTGCCATGTCCTCACAGCTCGCAGCGACCTCAAACTGTTTGGCTTAAGTGATTCTCTTGCCTCAGTCTCCCAAGTAGCTGGGACTACAGGCACCCACGACAATGCCCGGCTATTTTCTTTCTCTCTTTTTTGGTTGCAGTGATCATTATTGTTTAGCAGGCCCAGGCCGGTCTCGAACCCGCCAGCCTTGGTGTATATGGCTGGTGCACTATTCACTGAGCTACAGGCGCCAAGCCTGGGGGAGGTCTATAAAAAGGAGAAGTGCTATGTTTTGTTCTGAAAGAAAGTTCATTGGCTATAGTATAGAGCTGGGGAACTGACAAGCACTGACTGATGAGTGATGATAGTGGACAAAGCTAGTCTTGGAGTCCTAGCTGTTTTTGTAGCTAGTAGACAAAACTAATTTCAGGTTACAGCAGGGAGTTTTGGCAGCTAGGCTTGCAGAAAATCACATTCTTGGAGTAATGTCATATGCTCTGAATGCTTTGCCCTTGGTTCCTGGACTCTGATTGGGTTGGGTGTGACAAGAATGACCCAATTTGTAACTTTCACAATGCTTTGAAGGAAACAAACATGAGGCAACCATGGAGAGCGATGGAGATGAGAGGGAAGAGGCAATTTATTTATTTATTTATTTTGAGACAGAGTCCTACTATGTCACCCTTGGTAGAGTGCCATGGCGTCACAGCTCACAGCAACATCAAACTCTTGGGCTTAAGCGATTCTCTTGCCTCAACCACCCAAGTAGCTGGGACTACAGGCACCCACCACAATGCCTGGCTGTTTTTTGTTACAGTTGTCATTGTTGTTTTAGCTGGCCCGGGGCTGAGTTAGAACCTACCAACTTCGGTGTATGTGGCTGGCACCGTAACCACTGTGCTACAGGCGCTGAGCCTGAAGAGGCAATCTAGATAAACTTTTCTGGGAAGGACTCTGAGGAGGTAGCATCTGAGCCAAGAATCGAGCAGAGGAAAAGGAACCAGTGGTGGGAAAATTGGAGGATGGGGGGTGAGGAGTGGGCAGCGTGTTCCAGGCAGAGCAGGCATGTGGAGAAGGCCTAGGGAGGGAGTGGTTAGTGTCCTGGGAGCTGAGAGGAAGCCAGGGCAGCCTGAGTCCTGGGAGTGCAGTGGACAGAGACCAGAGGGCAGCAAAGATGGGTGGGGTTGCACAGGTCCTGGTAAAGACCTGAGGTGTTATTTGAAGGAAAATTACTCAGGAATTTGGAAAGATCTGTGTAGACAGCGAATGATGGAAGGGTAAGAGAAGAGGCTGAGGTGGGAGGATCACTTGAGCCCAGGTGCTTGAGGCTGCAGTGAGCTATGGTTGTACCACTGTACTCGAGCCTGGGCAACAGAGCAAGACTCTGTCTCTAAAATAAAACATTGGGCATTTCCTATGTGCCATGTACTTAATACTCATTATGTTATGTAATATTCATGGTAATTCTTCATTCTCACCACCTCCATTCTCATTCAAGCTGGAATCATCTCTCACTGGGGAAACAGCAATAGCTTCCCAGCCTCCCCTCTTCCTCTGTAGAGTCTATTTCCTCACAATAGCAGCGATGATGCTACTCCCCTGAGTGAAACCGCCTCTGCTCCAAATTGCCCTGGGAACACTCCTAGTGTTCCTAACTGCAACCCTCAAGGACCTGTCTGACCTGTCTGTCAGGTCACTTCTCCCTGGAATGCTACACTCCAGCCACGCTCACCTCCATTTTGTTCCCCAGTAAACTCCGTCGTTGGTCCTTCCCCTCCTTGGATATTGTACTTGCTGTTCCCTGCGCCTGCACCGTTTATCCTCTGCTTTTTGCCTTTCTGGTCTCAGGTTAAAATTCGTCTCCAGCTCCCTGCCTGCCTGCCTGGTGACTGTCTGGTGCCCTGCCTTTTTCCTTCATGTTGCTTCTCACCATCAGTCATGGTCTTGCTTCCCTAATGCCTCCACGTCGCTGTTTATACAGCACACTTGAATTTAACCTTCATGAAAGTCGAAGTACTTGATCACCTCTGTGTCCCCAATGCTTAGGCCTGGTTCCTGAGAGGCTCTCAAAAAGTATCTGATGGATGATTATATTCTTGTTTCAGATGTGGAATAAGGCTGAGAGGTCAAGTCCTTTTCCCTCCTTATATAGGGTGACCAGATTTTAACATCTGTAAGGCCGGACAACATGGCGCGGGGGTGGAGCGGGGGCGGAGCGGGGGCAGAGCAGGGGCGGAGCGGGCAGGGCTTGACAACAATGCAAACTTTGATAAGCAGTTCTCAGTAATCACTTCTCAGCAATTATTTATTCCAGTTTAACATTATAAAATTAATAAAAATAATATAAAACTCATATTCTGGTGAAATAGCCATATGGTGGCCGAAAACCGTATATTCCCTTCTTGTTCTCCAGTCCATTGGTGCATTCTTTCCAAAAATGGGGACTTTTTAAAAACGCCGTGGGAGCGGGACAAATTGTTGAAAAGCGGGACTGTTCCACCAAAATCGGGACGTCTGGTCACCCTATCTTTATATTACTAAATTGCCACAAACTTGGTGGTGTAAACCAACACAAATTCATTCACTTACAGCTCTGAAGGCCAGAAGTCTGAATTCCGTTTCAGTGGGCTAAAGTTGACGTGTCAGCAGGGCCATGCTCCCTTCAGAGGCTAGAGGGAAGAATCTGTTTCCTGGTTTTCTTGAGCCCCCAGACCTGCATTCTGTGCATTCCTGGGCTCATGGCCCCTTCCTTGATTTTCCTCCAGCTCTGCTTCTATCACATGGTCATCTTATATTTCGTATGTAGTCAAATCTCCCTCTGTCTCCCTCTCACAAAAATGCTTGTGATTACAGTCAGGAATATTTTGGGATAAACTCTCCACCTCAAGTTCCTTAACTTAATCTTATCTGCCAAGTCCCATATAAGGTCATTTTATTTGCAGTTTCTGGGGATTGGGAGGTAGGTATCTTTGGGGATTATTATTCCACTTTCATAGTCG
The DNA here is from genome assembly GCA_963574585.1 of Otolemur crassicaudatus. Lineage (NCBI taxonomy): Eukaryota > Metazoa > Chordata > Mammalia > Primates > Galagidae > Otolemur > Otolemur crassicaudatus. Next base: position 15,906 of record CAUYQS010109273.1, read on the forward strand.
TCCCTCTGACCCCAATAATTCACATCCATCACACGTGTAAAATACATTGACCCCATGCCAACATCTCCAAAAGTCTTAATTCAAGTTCCAAGTCTTATCCAAATACTCTGAACTCCAAAGTCCCAAAGGTCAACATTGAAATTATCAAAATCAGGTGTAGATGAAATGAGAGGTGTAATTCATTTGGGGCAGATTTTCTTTTCATCTAGTGATCTGTAAACTAAAGCACAAGTTATCTTTCTCTAAAATACAATAATGGTACAGGCATAGTTTAACAGTTACAAATGCTCCCATTCTAAAATAGAAGAAAGAAAAGAGTGATTCCCCCAAGCCATTTTAAAATCCAACCAGGCAACCTCATTAGGTTTCAAGGTCTGAGAATAAACCTCTGTGCTTTGAGGCTCCAGCCTGTGGCCCCACAGTTCTACCCACTTGGCCCAAGTCTTCATTTTCAGAGTCATTCCTTTTTCTTGAGGGATAGCATGCAACTGCAGCTGAGTAGTTTTATCCACCTATTTCTTGTCTGTTCTCTCTCTTTTCCTTTCAGTTCAAATTGGCAGTGTTTCTGCTGGTATAACATTTCTCAAAACCTTGTGAGTCTCTCATGTATATCATGGAGATTCACTTCATTGGATAAGTGGCTCTCATTGCTATCTGTAATATCAAAAAAAAAAACCATGGAAAAAATCTACATGCATATCAAGGGGATGATGGTTGATTATTATAATCCTGTTGAGTGCAAAGTTGCTGTGACTGTTAAAAAGATTCAAGTATATCTGTATATACTGACATGGAGGACTATTCAGGAATATGAAATGCTCACCACACTAAACACAATATGAACCCATTTTCAATAAGCAAATGGGATCTATTGATTTTTAAGTAAAGTAAGAAACTACCTACACATACAAAGATAAACACCCACACGTACAAAATACACACACATTATACACATGTTTGTATATGCTTAAGAAAAGTCTGGGAGAATTCATAGTAGTTCTTCCTGAAGTGTAGGCATATGTAAGTGGGGCTGAGAGAAAGAAGCAAGGGTGGGAACTTCACATTTAATTTCAGTGCATTGGAAGAAAAAGAGAGAGGTTAGAAGTCTATTTGTTATTCAAGTCTCCTCCCAGCAGGAGCCAGCAAATGGTAGGATAAGAGGGGTTGCGTTGTTTTTTTGTTTTTTTTTTTTTTTCAGTACCAATAAGTCTTTATTCACTGTATTTTCCCAGGGAAAGTAGAAGGGAGGGGAAAGAGTCAGCATGTGTGCTACAAAATGATTAGAAAATGGGAAAAGAAGTACCCAGTACAGCAAAATCAACCATCAAATAAACACACCCCAGGATGGGGTCACCAAAGCCCAAGGGGGCTCAGGCTCCTGCAGCTCAGGAATGAGGGGAAGGGATCAGGAAAAGAACACACAAGTACAGGCTTTCCTCCCTTTCTTCCCCATAAATTCAAGATTTCTCACAAAGCTGTGGTTTTTAGCAGTGAACATGGAGTTACATTCATCCATCTCCTATTAAACAATCTTGTGGCCACTTTGACGTAAGTTTCTTGAACCTGTATAAAAGTTCCTGAGTAATTTGGACATACATTCATAAATGGATGTGGTCTGCCCCCCACTTGCTACATTGAAGTCCCCCAATTACTTCTCTCTACTTTAGGATTACAGATTAAATAGGTTTGATCCATTCAAAATACAGCAGTGTTTCAAGTGTTTGGCATGAATCACCATCAAGAAATGGTCTTGAGGCTCAACAACCGTACCTCAGCGAGTAGGGCGCTGGCCACATACATTGAAGCTGGCAGGTTTCAGCCCGGCCTAGGCCTGCTAAACAATAATGATAACTGCAACCAAAAAATAGCTGGGCATTGTGGTGGGCGCCTATAGTCCCAGCTACTTGGGAGGCTGAAGCAAGAGAATCGCTTAAGCTCAAGAGTTTGAAGTTGCTGTGAGCTGGGTGCCATGGCACTCTACCAAAGGTGACATAGTGAGACTCTGTCCCCGCCCCCCACCAAAAAAAGGAATGGTCTTGATGTGGAGGTTGGGAACAAGGGATGGAGGGTTCCTATCTTCTTCAGGAGTTTTGCATCAACCATTTAAGAGTTGTGGAGACACCCCAAGAATTAAATACATTTGTGTGTGAGTCTGTAGGTTTTTTGGGGGGGGGGATGGGAAAGAGAATAGGGTAAGAGACAAGTTTTTAGGACAGAAGATCTGGTTGAAAATAGGGAAAGGTACCACAAACGAAAGGCTGGTGTTCAAGATCCCCATTTCAAGAAGAGAGTCTCCCCAAACTAATGTTTCAGATCCTTTTGCCTGGTGCAGAACCTTCTGTGAAAGATGCTTTGGCTATTTTTCTCTCAATACAAGAAGAAGTTTGTAAACAATAAAACCCTAAAAGAACATGAAAACCAATACATTATATTTACATGAACTAGGCCACCTAGCAACCACCAACTCATTAAAGTCCTACAAAGCCCAAACAAATACAATAACTAGAAGGGGGCAGCATTTAGGGGAGACAAGAACCCAGGATCAGACACACACCACCCCAGAGTGTTCTATTGCATTTGTCCTGTTTCAACACAGTGAGGTAGGTTTGCGGTGATCTCATAGCATGTAAATGAACCCCCCTTTTTCTCCTTTAACTCCCACAACACTGTTAATCACTACTGCAGCAGGGCAGGACACTGGCTCCAGGCACCACAAATTGCCCTCGCTTTATGGGTCTTCTTGGAACCTAAAAACTTTGAAAGGTTTTAAGAATTTAAGTCTTTGTTTCATATAATATATCCATTCCTCAACAGCACAGGATGAGTTACAGGGGTATTGGTCTTAAAAGCTTACCAAGTCACAGTTTTATAAAAACACACATCCATCCTGTTGTGCATGGTAGGCCTAGCGCAACCCGGTGAAGGATGATCAGTTATGAAAAGCATGTCCTGTGCCCTAAGTTTAGAGAACCCTTACCTAACCTTGGCTTTCTCTCTGGGCCTTTCACCTGGCCCAGCCTCTCCTAACCTCTGCACCACCTTTTCCTGTTTAGACTAATTTCTAATCCTCCAGTAGAAGGCAATCAAGACATGGGGCAACCCAGTTAGAAGATACTCTCCCATGAAACATTTTCTAGGTGAAAGGGGTTTCAAGTGGATGCTATGGCAGGAAAGACAGCTCTAATTGGCAAATATGAGGTAGTTCAATAGGCTATGTGCTCCAAATAGTTGCTCTCCATGGTGATAAAAACAGCAAAAAATTTTCCTACTGTGCAGACCTGGAGATGCTGCTGAACTTATCCCTGGATTGCTCATGTACCTGAGAACAGAGTGCAGGAATGAGGGCCTTAGATAAAAATATACAAAAATACAAAACCAGAATATTTATATTAAGAAAAAAAGTTAAAATGCACAAGATACGTCATTCGCACACAGCTCGCACAGTTGGCATCCTGGAGTAAGTGGGACCCAAGGTGCAGTTATCCAAGGGAGCAAATAAATAAAACCACACTGGCCCAGAATGGGGTGGCAGTGAGCTCAGGAGCAGCAGGAGGCAGCTGTTTCCCCAACCACCCTTTTTGCCTGTCATCACTATCCATTGCTTGGGACAGTTCCCAGCACCCTATTTCAAGAATGGGTATGAAAATATAAGATGTAGGAAAAAAACCCTGCTTTATGCTTGAGAGAGTCCCTCCCACCCAATGTAGTGGTTTGTGGGTGGGGTCCATCAATCTGGCTTTGTACTTAATCGTTTCACTTTGGCATGGAGTGATAGTGTTACATATCCATCTTTATTTTTTTTTATTTTTTATTTTTATTTTTTTTGAGACAGAGCCTCAAGCTGTCCCCCTGGGTAGAGTGCCGTGGCATTACAGCTTACAGCAACCTTCAACTCCTGGGCTCAAGCGAGTCTCCTGCCTCAGCCTCCCAAGTAGCTGGGACCACAGGTGCCCACCACAACGTCCGGCTATTTTTTGGTTGCAGCCGTCATTGTTGTTTGGCAGGCCCGGGCTGGGGATTCGAACCCGCCACCTTAGGTGTATGTGGCTGGCGCCTTAGCCGGTTGAGCTATAGGTGCCGAGCCACATATCCATCTTTAAAAGGCAAATAACTTCCCTATCCAGGCTACTTTCAAAAGCTAAAGATTTTGGGAATGAAGTCTCAGATAAGCATTCAGGTTCTAGGATGATTTCCCCCCAAAGCCCTCTCTTGGATTTGAATAGCGCATGGGTAGGGCTCCTTTGCCTCACCCTTTCCCCCCACCAAACCGGAAGGAGTGATCCTATGAACGCTGGCCTGAGATAGGCGGCAGTGCCAGGTACCTCCAACCCACCCTATCCCCACTTTCTCCACTCTGCCTGCTCATTGAAACTTCTGATAGCAAAGCAATAGCCCCTACCCACTATAGCTCGATTCTGGGCTTCCCGGAGCAGGGCAGGGCTGTGGATCTCTTCTTCTTCCTCCCGAAAGTAGGCTGGCTTTGCCTGTGCGCTAGGGGCCTGCTGGGCCTTCAGTGGACATGAGGCTACCATATGGCTGACGCTCTGGCAGAAGTGGCACTTCTTGGGCTGGGATGGTAGCTAGTATTCCTTAGCATGACGGTCTAGACCTCTACAGTTATAGCACCTGTCTCCTTTTGATCTGCGCTTCTGCACATTCTTCCCCTTTGGCTGCCTCTCACTCCCAATACAGAACACCCCACCAGGTCCAGTGACACGGATGGATTCCAAGCCCTAGGCGGACTTCTTAAAGGTGAAGTCCACTGCCTCACCCTCCTTCAGGCTCCGGAAGCCCTCCATGTGCAGCTTACTCTGGTGCACAAAGACCTCCACTGGAGGGTGGAGCGCGATCCCGGCGCGGGTTGTGGTGGACAGGACGCCCAACCCCATGCGCACGTTGAACCACTTACAGATGCCGGCACCATGTAAAATCTGCAGCCGTGTGCCACCCGGCGGCATCCTCCAGCGCCTCCTCTGGCACCTCCACCGCCGCCACCTTGGCGCAGCCACCTCCTGGCAGCCCCTGCATCCTAAGGTGTCCCTGCTAACTCCCAAGCTCGAACCTGCCTGGTTTTTGTTTTTTTTTTTTCTTTTTGAGACAGAGCCTCAAGCTGTCGCCCTGGGTAGAGTGCCGTGGCGTCACAGCCCACAGCAACCCCAAACTCCTGGCTCAAGCGATTCTCTTGCCTCAGCCTCCCATGTAGCTGGGACTATAAGCGCCCACCACAACACCCCGCTATTTTGTTGTTGTTGCTGCTGCAGTTGTCATTGTTGTTTGACAGGCCTGGGCCGGGTTCAAACTGGCCAGCCTTGGTGTATGGGGCTGGCGCCCTACCCACTGAGCTACGGGGCTGTGGGAGGGCTCCAGCCACATACATGGCTGCCCAGGGGTTGTGTTCTGATCATCTTCGCTTTTTGTTTTCATTCTGAGTGCGGTGTCAGGCATACAGTAGGTGCTTTGGGCATGCTCAATCTTCTCCCTGAAATGTACTTCTCAGACACTGGCTCTTCTCCTCAGTTTTTGCAAGGAGCAATTCAACATAGCAATCTAGTTTTAAGTGCCACTCTTACCCTCTTACACAAAGACAAAGAAAGAAGCAGTTCAACAAATCCTCCCACACTGAAATTTAGCACCAAGGGTGAGGTTGTGGTCCACCTGTCTTCTTGGCCATAGTTTTCTGTTATAAATTCAGTGAAGAACATGTTATACAACCTGGGGCAATCTTCTCCTTCAAATTTAACTTCAGACCTGTCTCTTGGCCTCTACTGGCTTGGGATTTCCTCTTCAAAGATCAATGGATCAATGGATCAATGGGGAGGGGGCGGAGAGGAAGCTATTTGGGGGCTAAGGAAAGAAACCAGGAAGCAGATAATAATAATCACCCAAGTGGGGTGAACTCGTGGATACAGGGCTCTACTGTTCCCCAAGCACTTAACCCTTCCAGAATCCCATTGATATTTACAAATCTGGGAGGAGGAAGGGTAGGAATTATCCTTCTGTTGTTACAGATGAGGAACTGGAAGCTAGAGGAGTTTAATGACATGCCATGTGCTATGGTTTGGATACAGTTTGTTCCGCCCCACTAACTCTCATTTGAAATTTGAACCCCAGTGTTGGAGGTGGGCCATGTGGGAGGTGTACCCCCCCCGACTGTCCTGGTGCCATTCTCCTGAGAATGTGTGAGTGATCACTTTTAGTTGCTCTAAGAACTGGTCATTGAAAAGAACCTGTCACCTCCTTGGTTCTCTCTCTCTTTTGCTTTGTCTTTTGCCGTGTGATCCGCACACACCAGCTTCCCTTCCCCTTTTGCCATGAGTGGAAGCTTCCTGGGACCCTCACCAGAAGCAGATTCTGGCACCACATTTTTTTGTACAGCATACAGAACTGTGAGTCAAATAAACCTTTATAAATCATCAGCCAATAGACTAAGACATCATGTGTGATGGTAGACAACTGGAAAATCCTGTTCCCAAGATTTCAGATCCTCACTCACAAAGTCACAGAAGCCTTTTCCCTGTGTCGCAGCCCACTCTCCACCCCTACCTTGCTTTGGCCACAGGCCTACACAGCTAAGGACTTCATCGTTCTGTGATAATAGTAGGCAGCATGAGAAGAGTGGTTGGACAAAACCCATCATTGTCCTGGGCACTAAAAGATGTTCTAGCACCAGCCACATGAGGTGAATCTTCTGATAAGGGAGAGATGGAGCTTTTATTGCCATTTTCAGAGAGTAGGAGACTTTGAGGACCTCTACTTCCTTGCAAGATGAATGAGACGCCTTTTGGTTCAAGTAGGAATAATAATCTTTTTTTTTTTTAGACGGAGCCTCAAGCTATCCCCCTGGGTAGAATGCTATGGCATCACAGCTCACAGCAACCTCCAACTCCTGGGCTCAAGTGAGTCTCCTGCCTCAGCCTCCCAAGTAGCTGGGACTACAGGCGCCCACCACAACGCCCAGCCATTTTTTGGTTGTAGCCATCATTGTTTTTTGGCGGCCAGCCTGGGGATTTGAACCCGCCACCTTAGGTGTATGTGGCTGACGCCTTAGCCTCTTGAGCCACAGGCGCCAAGCCGAATAATAATCTTAACTGATTTATTGCTTCTTTTAAGATCACCTGAAGCAGGGGTTGGCAAATTGTGGCCTGCTGGCCAAATCTATCCTGACACCTTTTATGAATAAGGCTTTATTGGAACTCAGACATACCCATTCAATTTATGTGTTGTCTATGTCTGCTTTCATGTTACAATGGCAGGGTTGGGTAGTTGTGGCAGGAACTGTATGGACCAAAAAGGTTAAAATGTTTATTATGTGGCCCTGGCCAGGTGAGGTGGCTCATGCCTATAATCCTAGCACTCTGAGAGGGCAAGGTGGGTGGATTGCTTGAGCTCATGAGTTTGAGACCAGCTTGAGCGAAAGCAAGACCTCGTCTCCACTCAAAATAGAAAAACTGAGGCAAAAGGATTGCTTGAGTACAAGAGTTGGAGGTTGCTGTGAGCTATGATGCCACCGCACTCTACCCAGGCTGACAGCTTGAGACTCTGTCTCAAAAAAAAAAAAAGAAAGAAAGAGTTTGCCAACCTCTGACTTAAGTCAATATGTCTTTTCTTTTCTGGACATGAACTCTATGCCTCCTTACTCTTTCACTTCCAGAAATCCACTGGTGTTCTATAGGGTTAGAACCTGAATTCTGTTGTATCTGTTAAAAGAAAAGCTTCCCAATGGATTAAATTTAACAGAGTTTAATTGAGGAAAGAATGAGTGAGGTAGCTCTCACAATGGGAACAGGGTTCGAGAGAATTCTGGACTGCAGTGTGGGCAGGCAGCATTTATGGACAGAGAGTGGAAATGAGCTACAGAGATGGCCGGATTGGTAGTTTAACATCTGACTTATTTGAGCATGGTCTGATCAGCTGGCTGCCTGTGATTGACTAAAGCTTGGCTGCTGCTATTGGCTGAGACTCCGCTATTTGTTATAATAGTATGCTCCTAAATTAAGCCTTCATTTAGTTTCCTGGGCCCCACCCCAGAGGGTTGATTTAGGAATATACATTTTGACCAGTTCCTCAGTGATTCAAATGAAGTCGTATGAGAGACCATGTATGGCAAATTACTTAATCCCAAAACTATAAAACAGACATGTTGGACCAATGGTCTTTCTTCATAGCAATAGTAGTAAACTATTTCAACCACCATTACTTTGGCTGTTAACTCTTCCATGCCTTCTGGAATCAGCTGATTTTCTAACAACATGAATGTTTTAGAAATCTCTTGGTCACCTCACCCAACCTATATCTCTAATGAATCTCTCCTGATGCAACATAGAGTTGCAAAAACCCCCCATAAACTTATGCTTAAAAGGAAAAATTTTAAGAGCAATCAATTTCTAGAGGAGGTATATTCTTTTTTCTCTCTCTTCTAACCTAATGCTTCTAAAAGTCCTTGTCAGGAAATGAGAAGCTAAAAGAGGACATTCCATTTTCTAAATAGCTTTGTTTTTATAATGTATGTGTCATAAAATTCGTCTAGTGCCAGTGTATAACCAAATGACTTCAGTAAGCTTTTAGTTGTGCAATCATCACTACAAGCCAACTTCAGAACATTTCAGTCACACCGAAGAGTCTCCTGCACATTTGCTACCACCAATTTGCAACAAATGACCTGCCCTTTATTTCTATAAATTTGCGGGTTTTTTTTTTTGACATTTCATATAAATAAAGTCACACACTATGTGATTGTATTTGGCTTCTTCCATTTACCATAAGGTTGTTGAGATTCCTCCATGCTGTAGAACATACCAACAGTTTGTCACAAGCAGTCTTCAATAATTGGAACCCTTCTGCTGGATTATTGAAGGCCAATTTGATTCCTGGCGCTGATATTTCTTTGTCTTCTTCCTCCTCATCTGGGGCTGGTTCAGAAGCACTCATCTTTAACAAGTCATCTTCTGGTGTGGTGTTTATTAGGACCTGATTAAGATCCATACCTTGAAACCCTTCACTCCCCACCTTCCTTGCTGTCTCCAGAATTTCTTTTATGATTTCCTTGATTTGCTCTATAAGAAATCCCATAAAGTTGGCTGGATGTGATGACTGACACCTGTAATCCCAGCACTCTGGGAGGTAGAGATAGGAGGATCACTTGAGGTCAGGAGTTTGAGACCAGCCTGAACAAAAACAATACCACCTTGGGCGGCTCCCGTGCTCAGTGGGTAGGGTGCTGGCTCCATATACCTAGGGTGGCGGGTTCAAACCTGGCCCCAGCCAAATTGCAATAAAAAAAATAGCTGGGTGTTCTCGTGGGCACCTGTAGTCCCAGCTACTTGGGAGGCTGAGGCAAGAGAATTGCCGAAGCCCAGGAGTTCGAGGTTGCTGTGAGCTATGATGCCATGGCATTCTACTGAGGGCAATAAAGTGTGACTCTGTCTCTAAAAAACCAAGATAAAAAGACCCCTGTCTCTAGCAAAAATAGAAATAAAGAAATTAGTTGGGAGTGGTGGTATGCCCTGGTAGTCCCAGCTACTGAGGAGGCTGAAGCAGAAGGATCACCTAAGCCCAGGAATTTGAAGTTGTTGTGAGCTAGGCTGATGCCATGGTACTCTAGTGTGAGCAACAGAGTGAGACTGTCTCAAAAAAAGAAATAAAGAAATCCCGTGAAGCTATACACAACAACTGGACACAGTTATCTCCAGAAGAAATTTATCATTCGGGGCTTTATGGCTTTCACAGCTTTTTTGCAAAGTCATCTTCAGAGGTGTAATCCTTTTAGACTCTCATGTTCTATGGAGATTCTCTTCCACAGCACTGACGGTCCTCTCCATGGAGTACCTTGGGTAACGGGCTTTAGAGGTCCTTGGGATGCCTGCTTTTCTAGTGGAGAAGTGAAGCCACCTTGATTCTATGCCATTATTTTGGAACCAGACATTTCCCAGAATTTTTAGTTTTCTTTTTTTTTAGTAGTCCTTACATCAGATTCATCTATCTTGAAATGGCAGGCAGCCACATCGGCAGACCTCAGTCTACAGTGCATATCAAGCAATTCAACTTTTTCTTGTAATATAAAGCCTTTTCTCTGCTTTATGGAAGCACTTCCAACATCACTAGTGGTGCTTCCTATGGGTCCCTTGGTGCTGCTCTAAATGTGCTAAAAAATACATGAAAAATATAAGAGATCAATTTTGCTGCAATATTCAATATACTGGAAAGACGAATGGCTCACATGGAGATAAGTAGTGTTGTGCAATGCTTTAAACCAGTGGTTTTCAACCCCCCTAATGCTGCAACCCTTTAATACAGTCCCTGTGGGTCGCAACCCATAGGTTGAGAACCACTGCTTTAAACGGTTCCTCCTAGCACCTGAGCTCACCACAGTAGCAACAGAAGGTGACTACAAAATTATCACAGTAGTACAGTATTTGTAATGGTTAATTTTATGCTGTTATACTTTAATATCATATCTTTATGTTTACCATGGTTTTTTTTTTTTTTTTGTAGCCCTTGGTAGAGTGCTGTGGTGTTACAGCTCACAGCAACCTCCAACTCCTGGGCTTAGGCGATTCTCTTGCCTCAGCCTCCTGAGTTGCTGGGACTACAGGTGCCTGCCACAACGCCTGGCTATTTCTTTTTGTTGCAGTTCGACTGGGCCAGTTTTGAACCCACCATCCTTGGTATATGGGGCCGGCACCCTACTCACTAAGCCACAGGTGCTGCCCCCTTTACCTTGATTGAGAATGGTGCCATGTATAGTCCATATTTGTGGGCATAAGTTTTGATACATTTTAACTTTTATTTTATTTATTTATGTATTTATTTATTTATTTTTGAGACAGAGCCTCAAGCTGTTGCCCTGGGTAGAGTGCTGTGGCATCACAGCTGACAGCAACCTCCAACTCCTGGGCTTAAGCAATTCTCTTGCCTCAGCCTCCCAAGTAGCTGTCATTATTGTTTGGCGGGTCCAGGCTGGATTCAAATCTGCCAGCTCTGGTGTATGTGGCTGGCACCTTAGATGATTGAGCTACAGGCACCAAGTCCATTTTAACTTTTATAATAGATTTGTGTATATTTATGGGGTAGTAAATGATGAAGTAGACAAGTATCTACATACATCTTATGTGCTAATGCCTTAACTCTACATATATTTATATATACACACACATCTATCTATTGCCACAAATCTCCAAAAAATCTTTAATTTATTTTTATTTTATTTTATTTTATTTTTTGAGGCAGAGTCTCATTATGTCACTCTTGGTAGAGTGCTGTGACATCACAGCTCACAACAACCTCATACTCTTGGGCTTAAGCGATTCTCTTGTCTCAGCCTCCCAGGTAGCTGGGACTATAGGCGCCTGCCACAATGGCTGGCTATTTTTTGTTGTAGCTGGCCTGGGCCAAATTCAAACCCACCACCCTTGGCATCTGTGGCTGGTGCCATAACCACTGAGCTATGGGTGCTGAGCCAATATATTTTTATTTTTAAAAATTGGAGTATAGGACAGTGGCCTGTGTCTCAAAGGAGTAGGACGCTGGCCCTGTATACTGGAGGTGGTGGGTTCAAACTTGGCCCTGGCCAAAAACTGCAAAAAAATAAAATAAAATAGAAATTGGAGTATAGGTGGAATGACACAGTTGAACAATTTGTGTTGTTCAGGGGCCACCTGTATATCTTTCACCTTTGGGGAAACTGCCAAACTCTTTTTTCAAAGGCACTGCACCCTTTCAGATTTCCATCAGCAGTCCATGAGGATTCTAGTTTCTTCACATCCTCATCAACACTTGGTATTGTCTATCTTTTTTATGATAGTCATTCTAGTATGATTCATTTTAATTATATTATAGAATTATAGAGTGCAGGTGATATTAAGGATTTTAGAGTTTCAATGCTCTCATTTCAGATGTGGCAAATAATCCCAAAAGAAGCGAAGGAATTTTCTCTAGGTCACCTAGAGATTTAATCGGGGTGTTTTCAGATGCAAATGTTGAAAACCCACTCTAATATAGCTCAAGCAAATGAAAACTGGCCTGTATGACCGAGAAGGACAAGGTGCAATCTGCATCAGGCACAAGTGTACCCACAGGCCCCTCTGCCCCTCTCGGCTTCACTTCCTCCTACTTGAGACATGCTGTGTGGTCTTGGCATATATTTACTTCAGCTATAAGGTAGTACCTTTGGGTTTACCAGCCCCACCATAAAGATTACCCCCTTTCTGATATTATTGATCAAACTCCAAGGGCTCATGAACCCTTGGATCATATGACTGTCCCAGAACAAATTACTATGGGCAAGGAGACTGAATTTACAGACTTCCCAAGCCTGGGTCATGTGTCTACTCCTGGAGTCAGGGTGGTGCCTGCTCCTTTGAAATCACAAACTGGGAGTGGGTAAATGGTGGTTCCCCAAGAAAAATCAGGGTACTATTTCCAGAAGAAGGGGAAGGATGCTGGGAAGGCAAACTCCCTGGATGACCACTCTTTCCAGTTAGCTAGGGGTAGTCCTAGAACTAAAATCTAGTTCCATGTGGACCTTTGCTCAGTGCTGTTACACAGGTGCTATGTTAGTGATCATGCAGCATCTTCACCCGATTAACACTTGGTAGTTTCAAATACCTCAACATTCTTCTCCTACTTGATGAGCTCAGGGAACATGATCCACTCAGTGAGCTACAGAAGTCTGGAGGAAAAGCCACAATTGTTCTCACCAATCAGTGTTGAGGCCAGCCTCTTGCTAAGAAGATTCTGAAGTGGAAAAAGCAAAGATGGTTTAGAAAGTACTTTCAGAGGTCATGTCACTGACCTTCTTACTTTACAGAGAGGGAACCAAGGCCCAGAGAGAAGTCACTTGTCTAAAATCAGGCAGCTGAGGTAGTGACAGGATTAGGTGGCTTCAGAACCAAATAGGCCAGCCATTTACTAACTGTATGACCTAGCACTAGTTCCATAACTTCTTGGGGCTTAAGTGTCCTCCCCTGTAAAGTGGAAAAGATACTATGTGCCTCAGAGGCTTCTGAGGATAGTTTAGTCAGACCATATACAGGATGTACTTTATACATTTGCTGGCCCAGAGTGAGCCTCAGTGGTGCCTGTTCGTGTCTGTTGTAGCCAGGCCTCTTGGATCACAGGCCAGTATTTTCTCAGCTCCCAAGCAATTGGAACTGGAGGTTCCCTTCATGCCTTTTCCAGCCATCATAGGAGAAATAGTAAAATAATAAAAATCACTGATATCTATAGAGTACCTATTCTTTAAAAATATGTTCAGCCACATACTCTCACATGCTTCCCATTAACAACATTCTGAGGTGAGTGAGGCTGGACTTGTAACCTGATTTGTGAAACCCGAGATCCAGTTGAAGTAAATGAAAGAGCTCAATATTAGAACTCAGATCCTCTGATCCCATTCCTGTGCTCTCCATTCAACACCATAGCGGCCTCACAAAAATATACATGCTAGTGATTGAAGAAAAATCTTTGTTTGAACAGGGCTAGAATGTCAGTTTAGGAAGAGAAGGTGGAGTGTTAAGTTGAAAATTGGTAACTGTTCTAAGGTGTCAGTGGTGTTGGGAAAGGGAAGAGGGTCTCCTGACTTGATCAGCTGGCAGAGAGCCTTGTAGCTTCATGAATCTCATGAAGCTCAGGATGCTGATCAGGACATTATTTGGTGATGGTGAGGGGGCTCATGCCCTCCGAGTAGTAGGTGGTGATCTCCAGGAGTGGTGGGATGATGAGGGCCAGGGCACTGCTACTCATGGAGTGCACCAAAGAAAGGACCAGGTCCAGGCAAGGGATGAGGATGGCCAAGACGCCTGCAGGGAAAGAAGACACCTGGCTTCCAATTGCCCCGAAGGGGAACACACCTACAATTAGAATCCTAGCTTGGTAGAGCATTGACAAACATTTCATAGGACTACTGAGCAATCTCTCCATAACCTCTTAATAACTATGAGGACAGAATATTTAGGCAGGGTGTGAAAAGAAAATCCACAATGAAGATAGTTATGCTAGAGATATCTGAAAAGGAGCCAGAAGGCATAAGGAGTTGGACTCAGATGAAATTTGACCTGATGAACTGGGCCAAGTGGTTACAACAGCTGCATTTGATTTGAACTATTTATGCTGGGTCTGATAACTAATCTCCTTGAGAGCTGGTTACAATGAACTAGATTGATTGTCATGTAAAGACATCCTAAGCTGATAACTTGGCATCATCAATCATGAAGTGTGCTAAAACCTTCCACACGTGTAAATTTGCAGTATCCCTTATAAGCCCCTGCTTAACCTTGCCTGTATGTAACACAATTTAAATGTTTTCTAGGTTTGTGTCTACTGAATTATAATTCCTGAGACCCTGATTAAGACACCTTTCATGTGTTTGCTATTTTGCATCCTGGTTTTATTTCTTATTAGTTGACATTACATGGTGTCAGAAGTGGGATGCAAAGCAATTCCTTCCTGATCTCCTGTGACACTTTGGACTCTTGGAAAGGTACATGTAGGAAATCCTTGCATTCCACTGATGCCCAGTGGCTCAGGACTTCCTTGGGTGAGTCTTCTTGTGTCTGAACCTCCTGCCTTAGTTGAGGTTCAGGATTTCTGTGGGTGTCCTCTGTTGCCAGCTTTTGTAAGGGACATCTCCTTTTTCAGGTGGTCCTAATTGCAAAAGACCTCCTCTTGTTTTTGGCGAGTACTCATCAGTAGTTCATATCTTAAGGGTGTGACTAAAGAGTTGTCCCCTTCTGGAACTCCCATTACATCTATAAAAATTACAGTCTTTTGACTTGTAAATTTTCGAATGGATGGACCAACTTTACTAAAAATAACTTTGAATTGGAATGGCCCCTTTGAAGTTCCTTTGATCTTCCTAAAGTGACTTTTCTCTGTGGACAATTAGAAGGATTAAGCTAAAAAATTTCTCAGCCTGAGTGGGACTCATTTTTTAACTAGGGCTTTGAGGCATCTAAAAACAACTTTAGGTATGGGCAGTGCCTGTAGCTCAGTGAGTAGGGCACCAGCCCCATATACCAAGGGTGGTGGGTTCAAACCTGGCCCCAGCCAAATTGCAACAAAAAATAGCCGGGTGTTATGGCAGGAGCCTGTAGTCCCAGCTACTCGGAAGGCTGAGGCAAGAGAATCACCCAAGCCCAAGAGCTGGAGGTTGCTGTGAGCTGTGAAGCCATGGCACTACCGAGAGTGACAAAGTAAGACAGTCTCTAAAAAAAACACAAAACTTTAGGTTTTCATAACCTTTAGGTAATTCATAATTACCTCTTTTAAAAAAAGTAACTTGAAGGTAGATGGGAGACTTCAAAATAGATATATCTTTAGGGTCCTCTAAAATGAAAGTCACTTCTGAACTAACTGGTCCCTGGTCTATCTCTCCTCTGCCTCCCTGTTCTGTCCTCCAAGCTCAACTCCCCTCATTTTTACCTCCTCTTTGCTCTCCACCTACTTATTCAAGCTTATCTGAACTCCCCTTCCTTAAGGAAGCCCCTTGCCCTACTTCTGATTCCTCTCCCTCCCACCCACATCCCATTTAAGGTTAAACCTAATGAAGAAGGCTCAGGGACACCCTCCTCCCCCTCCCAGTAGCTTAGTTTGTTTGGAAAAAGAATGAATTCAGGACTATAACAAAGGATTTCCCTGACCCTTTAGAAAATCTGACTTCCTTTGCTAAAGAATTTGACTTGGTTACTAAAACCTACCAGCATGGTTATTCCAACCATTACCAGCTGATACATGTGATTGCTAGTGAGAGACATGATAAAACTTGAATGGAAAAAGCCTGTTGGCAAACCTCTTTAGATGACTTCTTGAAGAGAAGAGCAATTAATCTTACAGATATTCAAATATTGGTAAAGGATCTCTGCAATCAAATCCCTGTGGTTTTCTAAAAACTATTGGCTGGACAGAAAATTTAGCAATGCACCCCAAAACCAAATGAACCTTCTACAAATACTATGATAGACTCAAACAAGGTTTTGTGCAATACTCTGCCTTAGATAAAATAAATTATCCAACCTTCTCATGTTTTAATTGAAGCTTTATCAATGGACTAGAGGAAGAACATGAGACTTTAGTAAAGTGAAATCAACTCAATTGGGCTACTACGGAAACTTCTGTCTTGCTTAATCTGGCTGGAAAACTCTCCAAAACACTTAAAGGGGTGTCTAAAAACAAAGCAACCCAGGTATCAGATTTTCAATTCAAGCTGCCCAAGTAATGAATTATCAAATGCAACAATTAACAAAAACTAAACCTGCACCTTCCCCAAACCCCACTGCAATTACTGAAAACATCCTGAACCCTGGCAGAAGGACTGCAGGAAATTAAAGCCACTTCAAACTTCCAAGGCTTCTCACAGCATGATAGGTAACACACCTCAGTATGATCCTTTCCAAATTACACAATAAGGATGCTCCAAGCAACCTAAGGACATTTTCTCTGTCTCCTTACTAACACTCTGGGAGAAACTGATATGTTAGTCAAGGATAAGACCATGAAAGCACTCACTGATACCAACGCTACTTTATCAGTTTTTAACCGAACTGATTTTTCAGTTCTCCTTTTTTTGAGTATTGATAAATTACAAATGGTCATGGTCTCAAAGAAGTGGATGACTGTTTACCAGTTTCTCCTTATTCCTCTCAAATTAAGCTCAGTAAAGGGAGCTCATAAATTTCTTTTAGTTCCATCTTTCCCTGTCCATTTACTGAACTGTAACTGCTTAGAGCAGTGATTTTCAACTGATATGCCGTGAAAAATTTTAAACATCATCAGTTAAATTAATTTTGCAAGTTGATAGGGCCAAATGTAAGGACCCACCCAAATAGAACCATCCTGATCAGGAAGGAATGAAAGTGCCAATCCCCACCCTCCGAACTCCTATATTCCCATTCAACCTTCCTCTTAACCCACATGCTGACTTCCCCCTCTCCACCAACTCAGTCTGCTCACACCCAAGTGAATAAAGGTCACGTTGCCCACACAAAACCTGGACTCCGCTTCCTTTTGTTCATGTCTCGGAATAACATTTCATTTTTGGTCCTAAACCTCTCACTTTGGGTGCTGAAAACCCAGGATGGGGAGAAGCCCCCTTGTGGGAGCCAAGATACACCCTGTTGGACCCACTCCCAACTAGATAGATTCTCGTTCTGACGTGATGAAGAGAAACGGGGGACCCCTCCAACTTCTGCCTGGAATCAATCCATTTATTAGTGAGGTGAGCATTCTTCTATAGCCCCTTTCTCAGCCTTTTAATTTCTCTTCCCTTTCTCCACTCTGGGCTGAAAATTCCAGTAGTCAGTGCTTCCTAAATCCAGCCCTAGTCACAGACTAACCCTGGCGAGTCAGACCCATGTGTCCAGTGCCCGATTGTGTGTGGGGATGCCCTGCCCTGGGCCAGAACCACTCTCTTAAAGGTCCTACAGGGACACCTGGTAACCTCCCCAGCCCCAGCCTCGGCCACCTCCTTCCACCTCCTCCTTGTTAGCTCTCTTTTCATCCTCACTTTACCTGCATTTATTTTCTACCTCCAGTTTCCAACATGGGGACCATTCAGTCACAGATTTCCCCTTCTTCATGTTTAAGCTACTTTTTAACTCACCTCAAGCCTCTACACCTTTATCCTGACCTTAATCCTATACACCTTTCTATAATACCTCTTGGCCTGTGTACAAACTAGACAATGGCTCACAATGGCCTGAAAATAGCACCTTTGACCTTTCACTCCTTACTGACCTTGACAAACTGTGGGAAATATTGGGCAAATGGTTGGAAGTCCCTTACATCCAGGCCTTCCTCTTCCTCTGAAACATTCCTTCTTCATATTCATCTTACGAACCTTCTCATATTTCCCTTGCGTGGGCCAAACCAGCCCTTTTTGAGCCCCTTGATTCTCCATTGTCTTCCTTAGACCCAGCAGACAACCCTCCCCCTTCTGCCCTCCCCAGCCTCCTCCCTACCTGTAGCATTCCACTCCCTCCTCTCTCCACCCCCTCCCCACCTTTTGCTGCAAGATGGTAGACCCATCTTTCCTACCTCATACTAGATCTGGTCACATCTTTGGGCCTTCCACTTCCAAACCACCACAACCTCTATACCTCCTCAGAGAAGTTGCAGGAATGGAAGGTATTATCAGGGTTCCTGTCCCCTTTTCTCAGATCTGTCCCATATAAATCAGAAACTAGGTTAATTCTCCACAGTTCCCACAAAATACTCTCAAGAATTTAGATATCTAACCCAATCAGATGATCTGACCCAGCATGATTTACATATTATCCTCACCTCCACCCTAACTTCAGAGGAGAGGGAGCAGGTCTGGATCCAGGCCCAGGTCCATGCCAAAGATCTATGGAGAACAGAATGGAGGGCACTAGAGCCATCCCCTGGGAAGACCCTAATTGGAATTACCAAACTGACTCTCCTGGAGTCTGCTTCTGTAACCTCATGGTCCAGTGTCTCTTAAAGGGACTAAAAAAAGCAGTCCATAAGGCCGCCAATTATGACAAACTAAAAGAAACAACCCAGAAGTGGGATGAAAATTCTGCCCAGTTTTTAGCCCATCTTAATGAAACCCTCCACTGCTATAACACCCTATTGCTGGAGAGCAATGAGGGCAGACTCATTATCAACATGGGTTTTATCTCCCAGTCTGCACCTGATATCTGGAAAAAAACTCCAAAAATCCCCCAATGGCCCTCAAATCCCCCCCAACAAGATCTCATCAACCTGGCCTTCAAGGTCTTCAATAACCAAGAAGAGGCACCTAGACAATGGCTCACAATGGCCTGAAAATAGTACCTTTGACCTTTCAATCCTCACTGACCTCAACAATTACTGTCAGAGACTGGGCAAATGGTTGGAAGTCCCTTACATCCAGGCCTTCCTCCTCCTCTGAAACATTCCTTCTTCATGTTCATCTTGTGAACCTTCTCTATACCCTCGTATCTACCATTCCTTCTAATACCTCCCACTACACATTTTAGATCTCTAAGCAGCAGCAACTCTCAGAGCTCCAATTATTGGCTTCTGCCATTTGACAAACCCTGACTACTTATTGAAACTCTTATGGACAGTCTGGAAAAAGAACACCTCCCCTGGGACCACGTTTCAAGTGCAATGAAGCTGGCCACTGGGCCAGACAGTGCCCAAATCCAACCTCCACTAAGCTGTGTCCAGCCCACAGAGGTCCTCACTGGAAGTATGACTGTGCAGGTCCTTCTGAGAATTCAGTTTGCAGTCATTCCTAGGACCTGGCTGAATTCCCTGACCTCCTGGGCTTGGCTGCTGAAGAGTGATGGTCCCTGGAGATTCAGGAGGCCCCTTGGATGATCACTAGGACTGAACTCTGGGTAACTTTGCTAGTGGAAGATAAGCCAATCTCTTTTCTCATTGATACAGGGGCCACTCACTCCATCCTACTCTCCTACAAGGGTCCTTTACAACAAACAGAGATCTCAGTGGTGGGTATTGATGGCAATTTGCTCTGCCCTCACACTACTCGACCCTTCTGGTGCTCACTTTCCAGACACTCTTTCCACATTCATTCTTTATTCCTTCATGTAGCATTACCCTACCAAGAAGAGAATGCTCTCAAGATTACAAGCAACTATGATGATTCCTGCTGGCTCCCACCTCTCACTACCCAGCCCACTCCTCTCTAACATCTACCCTACAACCCCTCCATTTTCTTAATCCAACCTCCTTATAGAACCCGTTGTGTGTGGTACCTCTCTTCCTTCTATAGCCTCCCATCATTCACGCATTCTCATTGCCATTTGACCCCAACATTCATATCCTTCCTTTAAACAATATCTGATCCGCATAGTGGCCCTCAGAGGTGTTAAACCACTCATCCTTAAACTCCTGTTGGCTGGTATTCTCAAACCTACTAACTCCCCCTACAATACTCCCGTCCTTCCTGTAAAAAAAAAAAAAAGGATGGTTCATATTTGGTAGTGTAAGACTTATAGGCCATCAATGAAATTGTTAAGCCTATACACCCAGTATTCCCTAATACTTATACCCTCCTATCTACCATTCCTTCCAATACTTCCCACTACACGTTTTAGATCTCAAAGACACTTTTTTTTTTTTTAAACCATTCCCATCCATGAGCTCTCCCAACCTCTCTTTGCCTTCGCCTGGACTGACCCTGATTCCTCCACCAGCCAACAACTCACCTGGACAGTTCTTCCAAAAGGATTTAGAGACAGTCCTCATTATTTTGGTCAGGCACTTCAGGCCAGCCTCCAGCATTTAACTTTACCGAAAAATTCCGTGCTTCTTTAGTAGGTAGATGACCTTCTCTTATGCAGCCCCCTCCCCCACTGGCTCCCAGCAAGACACCATTCACTTACTCTCCTTTCTTGCCACCACGGATTATAGCATGTCCCCTTCCAAAGTTCAGTTAACCTCTCCCTCTTTTGGATATCTTGGCATCTTTTTACAGGAACAAGTCTGCACTCAGGCCATCTCCTTCTTACCCCTTCCCCCAAACAAAAATGACTTCTTCTCTTTCCTGGGGGTTCTAGGATATTTTAGAATCTGGATTCCAAATTTTCCAGCCTTGGCTAAATCTCTATACACCGCTGCTAAATGTTCCCCAACCAATCTCTTAGACCTGAACCAGCTTTGGTCAAGTTCCTTAGTCTCCCTACAATCCTCTCTATTCCAAGCACTCTCCCTCCATCTCCTTAATCTCCATTATCCATTTTACCTCTCAGTGTCTGAATACCAAGGATGTGCAGTAGGGGTCCTAACACAGAAACCTCACAATAATCACCTTTCAATAGCATTCCTCTCAAAACAGATAGAATTCACACCTTAGGCTGGCCCCCTTGCCTCCAAGCAGTGGCAGCCAAGGCCCTCCTTTTCCTGGAGAACCAAAAACTTACCCATCGTGCCCCCACATATATGCTTACCCCTCATAACATTCCACTCCTTTTAAAACACCAACACTTAACATCTTTAATTTCCACACCTTGTTTACTCCAGCTCCTAATCCTCTTTATAGAAAACTTAAACCTTCACTTTCTCCCTGGCCCAGTGTACAACTCCTTAGCTCCATTAGCCGCCCTCCCCTCACATGACCCTCACCCTTCCCAGAACTCATTCCATGATTGCTGGCCTTTAATCACGATAACAGTGCACCCTTTCCCCAGCATCTCCCTCTTACCCTTATCTAACCCCAAAGACACCTGGTTTATCGACAGCAGTTCTTCTAAGCCCACTGTTCACTCCATTGCCAATGCAGGCTCTGCTATTGTGACTTCTTCCTGCATTGTCGCCTCTACTACTTTTCCTCCCAGCACCTCCTCACAACAGGCAGAACTCTTAGCCCTCACTAAAGCCTTATAACTCTCACGAGGCTGCTCCACTAACATATACACGATTCTAAGTATGTTTTCCACATAATCCATCACCATGCAGCCATATGGCAAGAAAGAGGATTCATTACCACCCAAGGCTCCTGTACTGTCAATGGCACACTCATTAAAAACCTCCCTAATGCAGCCATTCTCCCAAAGAAAGGAACCATCATCCTCTGTAAAGGCCACCAAAATAAAACAGATCCAATTTCTAAAGGCAACCAAAAAGGCTATATAGAAGCCAATGGGCAGCTCAATGCCCTATACCTCCCCAACCCCAGAAGGCCAGTACTTGTCCTTTAATAATTTCCTTCCGGGATATACATCCAAAGAACAGGACAATTATCTTCCCATATGGAGAAGATGATTCTTTTAACAGGGAAAATTTATTCTTCCTTCCTCCCAAGCACAAAATATCCTTTCTTCCCTCCACAATGGCCTTCATGTTAGCTTCAAGCCTCTTTATACTCTTCTTTTTCTACTCTTTTCTCACCCACGACTATCTTCCCTTTTAAAACAGATAACCCAGTCTTACAAAATCTGCACCTGGGTCTCACCCCAGGGGCCATAAAAACACCCTCTTTTCCCACACATCAAGCCCAGGGCCAACCCCCTGGACAAGACTGGCAGATTGAGTTCACCCATATGCAGCCTGTATGAAAATATAAACTTCTTCTAGGTTGTGTCAATAGCTTCTTAGGATGGGTCGAAGCCTTCCCCATAATAGACAGGAAAACCCATGAAGTTGTCTCCACCCTTCTCCACTACATTATTCATAGATTTAGCTTCCTCAATTCCATTCAGAGTGATAATGGCCCAGCTTTCATTAGCCAGATCACCTCCGAACCTCATAAGCTCTAGAAATCCTGTGGTGCTTACATGTGCCTTACAGGCCCCAATCATCAGAGAAAGTAGAACAAATGAACAATATCCTTAGACAGCATCTCACTACATTAGTGCTCCAACAGAAGCAAGATTGGATTAAGCTCCTCCTCATCACTTTGTTCTGCATTTGCTCTACCCCTCACAAACCCCCCTTACAGCCCTTTTGAAATAATGTACAGCAGAACTATTATGCTGGGCCCTGGACCCCCGCCAGACTCCATCGTAGGAAACTATTTTCCCATCCTCCAGGAAACCAGGGATGAACTTAGAAAAACAATAAGCCAGCTCCTACCCAAACCCTCAGAAGAGAAAGTCAGAGATCAATTGGCAGGACAACAAGTTTTCCTCACATCTCTCTTGCCCCCAAGGACTCTACCTCCTCACTGGACAGGCCCTCACACTATTCTCTACAGTACTCACATGGCTGTTCACCTCTTGGACTCTCCTCCTACCCCCCACCCCCCAGCTGGATCCACTGGTCCCAAATAAAGCTGTGTCCTATAGAAAAACTTCCAACACTGGAAGACCCCCACTGGAAATTGCAAGTACTATCCCCCATCACCTACCAGGATCCCCAAAGAGTCCACTTCCCCATGAATGTACAACATTTCTCCCCGATTCTTCCCTTTTCTCCATGACTTTTCTCAACATGCCTGGCAACTCTTATGTATTCAAAGCTGGGATGACCTCTTTGAAGCCTTTAAAGGTCTGTGGCTAGAAGGCACCTTCCAAGACTTTCCCCCGAGGAAACCCAATTTTTCCTCTTCCTACTCCTTTTCCTTCTGGTTACCCCTCCTGTCAATCCTGGCCCTTCTCCCCTCCCCAGCAACCCTGAATGAATGCACAGGTTGTCTTGCTACCCAAACCTCCTATATCCCTGAATACTTTACCAAGTCAGCTACACCCCATTCTTACCTCAGACCTCCCTCTTTCACTAGCTACACTTGTATGCCAGCACACTGTTACGATGCTACCAAAGCCTCTGAACGTTCTTATGGAGGAAAGAGGTGCTTAACTGGCAAAATAATGGGTGCTGGATGCCCCAGAGGTGGAGCTGGGACTACTGTCTGCGGGACGTACCTCACACAGGTAGGATTATCAGATGGAGGAAGAGTTCAGGACATAGCACATCAGCAAGAAACAAGAAAAATCATTAAAAAACTCTCTTCCAGTATAACCCCTCCACCTATAAAAGATTAGACCTCACTGTCCTGCAAGACCTACAACAACATCCCTTATTCTCCTGCTTTTAAGCTCCCCCTTCTCAGCTGCCCTGGACTCTTCCTCTCTCCCCTCCCCCTCAGGATGCTGAATGTGCCTTTCTTTATACTGGCATCTTTTTAATCCCATACCTGTACCCAACACATATAACTCTTCCATTCCAGCAGAAAATAACACAGCTCTGTTCAGCCCTCTAACTACAGACTTGCCACCCCTAGCTTCCACCAATTTAACCTGCTTCAATCTCACCAGTATGGGAGATTCAGTATGCTTTATAAAAAATGATCTCTGTTCCCTCAACCCAACTTTCCCCTTATCTGACACCTCCTGTGTCCCTCTGGGAATATTTTCCCTCTGTGGCTGTGCCATCTATTGATGCCTGCATGCTAACCATTCTGGTCTTTGCACCCGAGTTTTCCTCACCCCCAAATCTCTTTTGTGAATGACTCGTCCCTAATTCAGGTGCTGACACATCCCCTTACTTCCAGGCAAAAAAGAGGCCTCTTCCTTCCAGTACTCCTCAGAGCAGGCACAGTGGCTGGACTTGGCATGGGCATTGCAGGTATTAGTACATCAACCCACATTTACCACCAACTCTCCCTAGAATTTAATGAAGATATAGAAAGGGTAGTAGACTCTTTAGTTACCCTACAATCCGAAATTAAGTCTTTAGCTGCAGCAGTCCTCCAAAATCACCCAGCCTTAGATTTACTTACAGGAGAAAAGAAGGCACATGCATTTTGAGGGGAGAAGAATGTTGTTTCTTTGTCAACCAGACAGGAGTAATCACAGGCAAAGTAAAAGAACGCCAATAACGAATCAAACAGAGACAAACAAATTTTGAATCATCTGATCCCTGGTCCTTATTCAATTCCTGGCCTCCGTGGTTACCTCCTATTTGGGGGCCACTAATTATGATATTTCTCATTCTCAGTTTTGGGCCAGTGGTCCTTCACCTCATCTCCCAATTTATTGACCAGGCTGGCCCCCCCAAAACAACCACTCATGTCCTCACCCTACGTGGATATCAACCAGTTCAGACTGAAGACCCAAGAGAGTTCCTGTAAACACCACTCCCTTCCCCGTCCCTTGTTTTTCATTACAGGCAGCCCCCGCCAATCCTCATCTGCAGGAAGCACACAAGGAGACACCGTGCTCATCACTCTGCCTCCTTACAGTAGCCTACAAAGACCTAGGGCTGAAAGTAGGGACCTGCCCCAGTAGAACCATTCAACCTGGGAAGGAGTAAGTGTGCCGGCCCCCAACCACTGAACTCTCATATTCCCACCCGGCCTTAACTCATATGATGACTTCTTTTACGAACCCAGTCCCCTGGCACCTGAGTGAATAAAGCCACATTGCTCACACAGAACCTGGACTCTGCTTCCTTTCATTTATGTCTTGGAATAAGCTCTCATTTTTGGTCCCAAACCTCTCAGAAAGAAGCTCAAAGCACAGTAAGTATATTCTTTTTTTTTTTTTTTTTTTACCAACATAATTTAAATGTGTTGTGGAAGTTTAACTATAGGTTCAAGTGTGCCATGAGATAAAAAAGGTTGAAACACCAGAGGTGCTATAAGGAGGTTACCTGGAGGAGGAATCTGGAGGTTCATAAGACACATACATCTTTCTCTCAAAGGAGGGAAATGCAATTAACTCTGTGCATGGAGAGATGGATGCTAAACATTTTGAAATTTTAATTCTCTTTTTTTATGTTAAGAGAATGATTAATAACACAGGCAGTTTAAGCTTTGTTAAACTCCCTTCCAGACAGCCTCTGGGCTAAATACTCCATGACATCAGACACATTCATTTTCACCCCTCCAATTAAAATACAACTGGGTGAAAATAGGAAGCTCCCCTATATCAAAGGATATCTATTAATCCCAGAAGTCATATAAGGAATTAAAACTATAATTGAGGATTACCTCTAACAGGAGCTCCTAATCCCTTATACTCCCAACCTCATGCAAAAACAAGGAAATCATCGTAGACCTTTTGGTTACTACAGACAGAAACTTGGTCCCACAGCTAGAGGCTTCCATGTTGTATGAAAGCCATTGTAGCTACTGCTAATTTACTAAAATCTAAAGAAGAATTGATCATGGGCTGTCTTTTGACAATCCGTGTTCTCTACTCTATGGAAGCTCTTCTTAACTCTCCCCACACTCAACATCTGTCAGCCAGAAGACTCACATCCTGTGAAATCCCTTTACTTTCCCCCTACTCCCAGGGTGATTATCACTCACTACAATTCCCTTAATTCTCTATTTTTCTCTCTCTTCCCTCTGATGAAATTCCACATAACTTTGTAATATTTACTGATATCTTGTTAACCCCTAGTCTGGACCTTCAAGAGATCCCACTTGACAATGATAACTTGTCTGGTCCATGGATTGCTCTTATTAGAAAGATGGCCAGGGAAACTATGGGGCTGGGTATGCTATTGTCTCGTTAATAGAGGTTATTGAAAGTGGACCTTTGGCTGCAGCCACATTCATGAGACGTAGTCTCATTTTGTTGCCCTCCGTAAAGTGTCATGGCATCACAGCTCACAGCAACCTCCAACTCCTGGGCTTAGGTAATTCTCTTGCCTCAGCCTCCCAAGTAGCTGGGACTACAGGTACCCACCACAATGCCCAGCAATTTTTTGTTGCAATTTGGCAGGGGCCGGGTTTGAATCCGCCACCCTTGGTATATGGGGCTGGCACACTACCCACTGAGCCACAGGCACCATCCCAATAAGCAAAACTTTTAACCCTTAGCTGAGCCTGTGAGTTGGCCAGAGGAAAAACAACCAACATTTATACTCACCATAGATATGCCTTGAGGTTAACCCATGATTTGGTTATGCTCTGGAAACACAGAGGATTTCTGACTTTGTCAGGCCACAAGATTAAGAACAGCATGTGTCCTTGATTTATTAGACTCTATACAAGAACCCAGATTATTGGCCATTATCGAAATACTTGTATACTTTCAAGCAAACACAGAGAAAAGCAAGGGAGCTGCAAAGGCAGCAGCATTTCTAATTATTATTCATTCTTTTAGTGCCCACTGGCTAACAGTGCTAAAACCATTAAGGAGGAAACACCCATGGCCCCAAGATTGGCCATTCCATAAGAACTAATCAGATGGAATTCCCAAGAACTTTAAAAATTATTTTTATTTAAAAAATGTTTTTCTTTTACAGATGGGGTCTTGCTCTATCATCTAGTCATATAGTTCATTGTAACCTCAAACTCCTGCGTTCAAGCAATCCTCCTGGCTCAGCCTTCCAAGTGGCTAGGACTATAGGCATGTGTCACTATGCCTAGATAACCAGAGATGTTTTCTTGATCCTAAGACAAACCTATGGTATAGCCCAAATTAATGCCCTCCCTGACTGCCTAGAAGATCAAATTCTAGACTATATTCATAACCCAACCTGTAGGGGGACCTACAAATGGATTCTTTGAGGAAAAGAAAAAAACAATATTACTAGAAACCTTCCCCTCATGCTGCTTCTCAAGTTCACCAGAGATACCAATGTTTTCCCTAAATATAACTTTCAAAAACCCATTCATAGCTCCATGGAGCATTTTTGTCTACCTTCTGGACACTTTGAGATGTAGCAATTAGATTCCATCCAACTGTCACCATCTTAGGGTCGCTAGTTTATTTCATTAATGGTTTGCATGGTTTCTCACTGGGTTGAAGCATTCTCTTCACCTAGAATGAAGAGTTACAGCTTTAGCAGGAAGTAAAGTTCTATTAGATAAAATAATTCCTAATTGGGGAGTTCCTTCTGAACTACATAGCAACTGAGGGACTCACTTCACATCACAAATCCATCCAAATGTGTAACATTTGGCCAATTATAAAATACTTCCATTGCTCAGAATCTGTAGTACAGTGGTTATAGCGCCAGCCACATATGCTGAGGCTGGCAGGTTCAAACTCAGCCTGGCCCAGCTAAACAACAATGACAACTGCAACAAAAAATAGCTGGGAGTTGTGGTGGGCACCTGTAGTCCTATCTACTTGGGAGGCTGAGGCAAGAGAAGTGTTTAAACCCAAGAGTTGGAGGTTGCTGTGAGCTGTGATGCCATGGCACTCTACCGAGGGTGACATAGTGAGACTCTCTCTTAAATAAATAAAATAAAATACTTCCATTGGACTTAGCATCCTTAATCTTCTAGCTGAGTAGAATGAACTAATGGAATTATTAAAATGCAACTTGCAAAGTTAGTAGGTTCTAACATGCCTTGATCCAAAGCTCTCCCTTGGTACAGCTTAACCTTTAATCTACTTCCTTTGAAAAACACAAGTTATCTCCTTTTGAAGTTGTTACTGGTGGACCCATGAGGCTTCACCAAGAACTTCATGAACCATCCCCAATTAAAGAAGACGTGCTAACTTACTATAAAGAACTAATTCAAGCCTTAAAGAAAAATGCATGCTTGGCAGAACAATCTGTCCAAAGCACACTCCTGGGAGATGAAGAACAATAACAATATAACCAAGGGCCTAGGGATTTTACATGTGATTTGAAGTGACATAACATAGATAGAAGGGACCATATCAGTTATTGTTACTTAATCTCTGTACTGACAAATGTAAGGGCATTGACTCCATGGATTCATGTTTCTTTTTAAAAAGGTTTTTCTTCCTCAATGGTCCCTGGAACTCACTGGAACCTTAAAATGAAAGTTAACTAAAAATAAAAATCACCCTGGATTGGAAGCAGATGATAGCTGATGCAGGCAGTTTTTTCTTGAGATTCTGGACAGGTCAATATATAACCATCCTCCATATATGACCATTCAGGAGATATTTAGACTATTGCTTCTCTCTCTCTTTCCTTTGAGCATACTTATCCTCATTCCTATTGGTTTTAACTGCCTCAACCTTCTCAATTGGATGCTTGACTATAAGGGATGGAAAAGTTGACTTGAACCTCATTTGTCTATATTTTGTTTTAATCCTTATCATACCCATTCTCATTTTCTTTTCTTTTCTTTCTTTTTTTTTTGTGGAGACAGAGTCTCACTTTATTGCCCTCAGTAGAGTGCCATGGTGTCACACTGCTCATAGCAACCTCCAACTCCTGGGTTTAGGCAATTCTCTTGCCTCAGCCTCCCGAGTAGCTGGGACTACAAGTGTCTGCCACAATGCCCAGCTATTTCTTTGTTGCAGTTTGGCTGGGGCTGGATTTGAACCCGCCATCCTTGGTATATGGGGCCGGCACCCGACTCACTGAGCCACAGGTGCTGCCCCCTTATTCTCATTTTCATAAGACATATGATATCTTCCCAACTTTTACCTATAGTGAGGTCTAATTACCTCCTGAATTACTTCCCCCTATTCCACATCTTAGAAAAAAAAAATAACACAGTCTAGTATTCACAATCTTTAGCCACTTCTGGAAATCTCTATGAATGCTGGTTTTACCATCTTTCCCCAGAAGCCACTTTCTCAAAAAACAATGTCCCAAGTTTTACCATGTGACACCAAATAAGCCACTAGATGTTGTCTACAGACTACTACTGTGCCCACCCCACTAGTCTCTAGCACCTTGTCTCTCCCTAACTCCTCTGTTGATTCACAACATACAAACCTGAGATAGCTCTGAAATTGCTACAACTATCTTCTCATTTCCCTTATGTACATCTCTTCTGGATATCACCTGTGAAAATGATACTTATAAAAACACCACCTCTGCAAATAAAAAGGGGATCCCATGACGTATGGCGATCCAAGGAAGCTTGCTCCCTTGCAGATCTGCCAACTCAATACTATCAGTCAACCCTGGATCTTACCTAACCCCAGCTCTTGGTTCCATGCTATTCTTTCTAGTCTACGCTAAAATGGTTCCCTTAATTTACAAAATTCGTCAGGCTTCCTGTGTGCTCCAAAGGGCTATGTATTTTTGTTTACAGCCAACAGAGAGCCCCTTGGATATATGAATATCTAGCGCAGTGTTTTTCAACCTTTGTTATGTCACAGCACACTTGAACCTATAGTTAGACTTCCACGGCACACTTAAATCATGTTGATGGAAAAAAGAATAAAAAAAACGAATATACTTACCATACTTGGAACTTCTTTCAAAAATAATTTAATTAATGATCTTTAAAATTTTTTATGGCATATCTAAGATCCTCTCACAGCACACCAGTGTGTTGTAGCACACCAGTTAAAAATCCCTGATATAGACCACTGGAGAATGGGTGATACATGCCTTCTGGGTTATCTTACCAGCCCCCTTTTCATAGTTCTAAAAACAGTAACAAGTGAATCCACTTCATGGAACAAGAAGGGCCCTTTTAATAATCGATGATTACCCCAGTGAAGATCTGTCTGAATATGAAGGTAGTATTTATATGACATTCTTGGTGGTATTAATCCTGAATGAGAATTCCTCTCTTGTACTCTTAAGTCAAATTGCACAGTCCACTGCTATAGATATTATAAAGTAGCCAAATATTTAAAAGAAATATCTTCACAAGGATTTTCCTCATGGTTTAACCCAGATTTTTTTCTAATTTTTTTAATTGGCTTCGTGAAGATATTAGAACTATTTTAAGATCTGGGTTCTAACTCATCCTGATATTTTTATTTATAATCTTAGTTATGCTTGTCCTAGTTAAGCTATATTCTTTTTATATTTCTCCGTTGCTGTGCTGTCACCATCAACGACACTAAAATTATGGTGGCTCAACAAATCGAACTGATTGGCCAGTCCTAAAATTATGAAATTCTACCCTACCCACATGTGCCGTGACTAGGGCTCCCATCCTTCAGTCTTCCTTATTGCTTAACTATGTCCAATTCTTAGGACACAAATCATCCACCATTGTCACTGTTTACCTCCCTACTCCATGGGACATGACTCCTGGGAAGAATCTATGCTAGCACCAAGGGATGAATCAAAATGATTGGTTATTGATGCTTTCCAAGGAAAGACCTTGATCAAAAGAGGGAAATGTAAAAAGAAAATCCAAAGTGGATATGGTTATGTCAGAGGTATCTAAAAAGATACCTTTGGCATGAGTAGTTGGACCACAGTCATGTATACATCCAGATGGAATTTGACCTATTAATGGGCCAAATCATGAAAGCAGCTGCATTTGATTTGAGGCATTTATATTGGGCCTGATCACTAACTCCCTAGAGCAGTGTATTCCAACCTTTTTTGTTTCACAGCACACTTGAACCTATAAGAACTTCCACGGCACACTTAAATTATGTTGATAAAAAAAAGTAAAAAAAGAACTACTGTTCTTTGAACTTCTTTAGAAAATAATTTAATGATTTTTTTTGAGACAGAGTCGCAAGCTGTCACCCTGGGTAGAGTGCTGTGGCATCACAGCTCACAGCAACCTCAAACTCCTGGGCCCAAGTGATTCTCTTGCCTCAACCTCTCATGTAGCTGGGACTACAGGCACTTGCCACAGTGCCCAGGTATATTTTGACCTGGACTGGATTTGAACCTGCCAGCTCTGGTGTATGTGGCTGGTGCCCTAGCCGCCTGAGCTACAGGTGCTGAGCCTAATTAGCGATCTTTACAAATGTTCGTGGCACACCTAAGATCCTCTCATGACACACCATGCACCATGGCATACCAGTTGAAAATCACTGCCCTAGACAGATAGCTACCCTGAACTCGACTGACCATCAGCGAGAGACATCCTAAGCCGATAACTTGCCATCATTGATCACGAACTGTGCTAAAACCTTCCAGAACTGTCAGCATACAGTCGCCCTAATAAACCCTGCTTAACCTTGCCTGTATGGAACGTAATTTAGCTGCTTGCTGGATTTGTGTCTTGTGAATTACAGTTCCTAAGACCCTGATTATAACATGTTTTATTTTGTTTGCTGCTTAGCAATGTTGGTCTTATTTCCTATTATTTGGCATAGGGTAACTTCAGTGCTGCTATGCTGAGGCAGGGATTTGATAAAGCCTGAAGTACAAATCTCGAAACCTTTAACGTTTTGTAAAATTATAAGTAATGTAGGAAGCAGGTTCTTCACCCTCTCCTTGGGCTTTACCTCCCTTTCAACCCTGCGGTGTACCTAGGAGTGAGGTACACTGAGGGAGAAGGAAAGGAACAAGAATATCTCTTCGTCCGTCACAGGGAAAGCCAAGCTGGGGTCACAGGTTTTGATGTCTTCATAACAAAATACCCCTGAGCCAAAGTGACAGTAAATTATTTGAGTTCCATGATCTGCTCTAGCAAATTAATTGAACCTGAGGAGGGGGTTGGGAGAACCCCAATTTATAGACAGCCCCTCGGATGGCCAGAGGAAAGTTTGATAAAAAGTAGGGAACATTTTTGTTTCTGTTTTTAGGCTCCATCGATGTTGCTAAGTTTATAGCTACTGTTAAAACTAAAGATGGCTCAGTGAGTAGGGCACCAGCCCCATATACTGAGGGTAGTGGGTTCAAACCCAGCCCCAGCCAAATTGCAACAAAAAATAGCCGGGCATTGTGGCAGGCGCCTGTAGTCCCAGCTACTCGGGAGGCTGAGGCAAGAGAATCACCTAAGCCTAGGAATCGGAGGTTGCTGTGAGCAGTGTGATGCCATGGCAGTCTACCAAGGGCAATAAAGTGAGACTCTGTCTCTTAAAAAAACCCCAAAAAACTAAAGATGGAAATATCGATTGGCCCAAATACTCTGCTTTCTGGCGTCTTCCTGGAAGAAAACTTTTCACATTTCCTAAGAATGCAAACACGATAATATTCTTTGTGGCACCATTTGTAATAGCAGAATATGGGAAACAAATCCAATATTTCATAGTATAATATCAGTTAATTAAATTATAAGATCAAATTTGCACTTTGTAACTCAGCGTCACCTTGTCTGGGGCTAGTGTTGGATTTAAATTGCTTCTAAGTGGCAGGCTGTTCTGTGCTTGGTAGGATGTTTAGCAGCATCCTGGCCCTTATGGATTACACGCCATTCACATCCCATCCCTGTGTGACAATCAAAAAGGGCCCCCAGACATTGCCAAATGTTTCCCAGGGCTGATGGCAAGGAGGTATTGCTTCCAGTTGAGAACCATTGGTATAAATAAAAGGGAAAGATAAATAAAGAAATTCAGTTGGGGACTTTGCACGGACTGATAACAATCATTTCTTATTTTCATATAGAACTTAGGAGTTTTTATATACTTTGGTTTTCTATAGAACATATTAAATATAGAAAAAATATACATGGGAAAAGAGAAAACAAGCATATACACAATTCTATCACCCAGAGATTAACTATTATCCTCCCATCCCTGAACACACACACACACACACACACATTCATTTTTACAAACAACATTGCACTATCATATTGTCCTATTACCTGTTTTTCTCACTTAAAGATATCATTAGCTGTTATATCACATTGTAACATTTTAAATGCTAGTAAGGAACCAAATTAAATATTGAACCAACTGTAGAAATGAGGTCATTGAGGATTAGTGAAGTTAAAAGAAATCCTAATATTCTTTCTCATTATCAGGACTCACTACAAATAGAGATTGGAAAAGGAAATGTATGAAAAACGACGTTCAAGAAGGTTAGAGATCTTTTTTATTTTTATTTTTTTGTTTTTTGAGATTGAGTCTCACTATGTCACCCTGGATAGAGTGCCATGGCATCACAGCTCACAGCAACCTCAAACTCTTGGGCCCAAGTGATTCTCCTGCCTCAGCCTCCCTAGTAGCTGGGACTACAGGCATCTGCTACAATGCCTGGCCATTGGTTGGCATTTGGTTGTAGTTGTCACTGTTGTTACAGGCCCAGGCTGGATTCGAACCCCCCAGCTCTTGTGTATGTGGCTGGTGCCCTAGTTGCTGAGCTACAGGTGCAGAGCCAAGAGATATTCGTTTAAAAAAAAAAAAAAAAAAAAAAACTCTTCCTTTCATTAAAAAAAAAAAATCAAGACACTCTACCTAATAGCATTATAAACACATTAAAGAAAACAAATGCGTATTGGTCTTCCTTCTTCTTCTTCTTTAGATTAGTGGGTATCTCGCTCTGGTGTTTACGAGCATGGGAGACAGGAAGGGGAAGACAGTTACTGATTTTGTTGTGACCTTGACACTCTGAACGTGGATGGCTTCCTTCTGGTACATTACCGACGTTATTCTAACTGAAGGAAGGCAACTTCCCTTTGGCCTCAGAGCCTTGTGAGTTGGTGGAATCCCATCCCTAGAAGTGTTCAACCTTGGAAATTCAACTCTAAAACTTATGAAAATATTTTTGGATCCCTATTTTCCAAGACTCCATAATTATAAGTTTAGAAGCTAGAAAATTCTGAGATTCTGTGATGCTAGCAGAATCTCCAAGTTATTTTTCTGGTTGTCCTCTACAAAAAGCTACACACAGACGGACTCATCCCTAAGACTACGTCTCACCATGCCAGGAGGCGAAGGGAATTGAGAGCACAAGAAGTTTTGAGTACTTTGTGGCATTTCTGAAGTTGTTTGGACATGTGTGAACAAATGGAGAATAGAGATATGGAAATTATAAAAAGGAGTCAAATGGAGATGCTAGTAATAAAAAAAATACAGTAACAGAGATGAAGAATGCTTTTAATAGGATTGTCAGTAACCCAATAAAGCCAAGGAAAGAACATGTGAACTTAAACACTGGTCAATAAAAATTATTCAAACTTGGGCGGCACCTGTGGCTCAGTGGGTAG
The DNA here is from genome assembly GCA_963574585.1 of Otolemur crassicaudatus. NCBI lineage: Eukaryota > Metazoa > Chordata > Mammalia > Primates > Galagidae > Otolemur > Otolemur crassicaudatus. Next base: position 50,056 of record CAUYQS010109273.1, read on the forward strand.
GGTGTTGGCCCCACATACTGAGGGTGGTGGATTTGAACCTGGCCCTGGCCCTGACCAGCTAAAACAGCAATGGCAACTGCAACAAAAATAGCCGGGGTTGTGCCAAGCACATGTAGTCCCAGCTACTTGGGAGGCTAAGGCAAGAGAATCGCTTAAACCCAAGAATTGAAGGTTGCTGTGAACTGTGACACTATGGCACTCTGACAGCTTGAGACTCTGTCTCAAATATGATTAATTGGAATCCCAGATGAAGAAGAGAGAGTGTGGCACAAGAAATATTTGAAGAAACAATGGCTAAGAATATTAAAAACATGAAATGTGTAAAACAACAGATGAAAACATTTGGAGCCATGTGCAGTGGTATGAGCTTGTAGTCTCAGATACTTAGGAAGCTGAAGTGGGAGGATCACTTGAGCTAAGGAGTTTGAGGCCTGTGTGGGCAACATAGCAAGACCCCATCTTTCTAAAAAAAAAAAAAGTTCAGGGTAAAACCCAAAATAGAGAAGATAAACACCAACAACCAACACACACACCCCCCAAATATATCTGAACTTCTATAAATGAAAAATAAAGAGAAAATTTTGAAGGCAGCCGAGAAAAAGTCATTTAGATATGGTAAATATAAGCACTGCAGTATTCTTATAAGAAATTACACAAACCTGGCTCAGCACCTGTAGCTCAAGCGGCTAAGTCTCCAACCACGTACATCAGAGCTGGCAGGTTCGAATCCAGCCTGGACCTGCCAAACAACAATGACAACTACAACCAAAAAATAGCCGGGCACTGTGGTGGGTGCCTGTAGTCCTAGCTACTTGGGAGGCTGAGGCAAGAGAATCGCTTAAACCCAGGAGTTGGAGGTTTCTGTGAGCTGTGATGCCACAGCACTCTACTACCCAGGGTGACAGCTTGAGGCTCTGTCTCAAAAAAAAAAAAAAAAAAAAAGAAAGAAAGAAAGAAATTATACAAACCTGGAGAGAATGAAGTGACATCTTGTCAGCATTGACACAGAAACACTGACAATTCAGAGACAATAGATTTTAAAAACGAGGAAGAAAAGTACATTTTTTAGGCAAGCAAAAACTAAGATAATTCATTACCAGAAGATCTGTGCTAAAAAAAAGTTAAAGTAAATTCTCCACGAAGAAGAAATATTATACCAGAGAGAACCTTGGATCAATAAAAGTAAATAAGTATCTTTGGAAATGGTTATGTGGGAGCCAAACTAATGAACTCAAGTCAAAGTCAAACTACCTCCTTTTGTTGTTTATTCAGAACAACAGGCCGCCGCATACCAAGGACCTTATCATACCTAGGTGTTACAGCCCACATCCTGACCCCCTCCCCTTTGTCCCACTATCCCCCTTGTGCACTCAGCCCACATCCTGGCCCCTCCCCTTTTTGCACTCGCCACTCTACTCTGCACTCGCCCCACTTGCGACCTTTATCTCTTCCTTCTCATTTGCTCACCTGAGACAAAGAAGACTCGTTCCTGAACCAATCAACCCTGAACACGACCACCCTGTACCTGTCAGTTTAGGACAGACATGGTTTACCTACAAATAAGGGGATCGGGTGGGGTGGTCTAATGGGAGGGAAGAGGGAGAGGTATAAAGGGACTTTCTGGATAGTCTGTAATGGCTGTTCCCGCTTTTTCTTAAAGGGCAGCCCAGGCTCTGAGCTTGAATGAATAAAATTCCTCGTGCCTTTGCAGCGATGGTCGGACTCTCAGAGTGGTGCTTGAATTGAGTCTGAGGGTTAACAGTTCAAGTAAAAGTAAATATAATAAGTTTTTTGTTATTTTAAATTGCTCTGAAAGAGATCTGAATAAAGCAGGTCTTAGCAAATGAGGCCTGTGGGCAGCCTATTATATGACTACAGTTTTATTGAAATGGAGCCATAATCGTTAGTTCAAATTATATATTGTCCATGACTGCTTTTGAACTACAGTGACAGGGTTAAGTCATCACAACAGAGGCTAATGAACAAAAATTCTAAAATATTTACTATCTGACCCTGTAAGAAAAGGTTTGACTACTGATTTAAAGCAAAACTGGTAAGGTGATGTTTAAAGGGTTGCTAACATCCCCCCAAATAAGTTTTATGACAAAATAACACAAATGGGAGGCAGGAGTTTTGGGTACAGGAACCTACTGTAAGGTTTTGCACCACGCATGACAGTTTAGTATTATTTGAAAGTGGTCTGTGTAATTAATTAAAGATAGATATTTTAAGCCCTAGAGCAACTACTAACAAATAAAAGAAGTACACATAAAAAAAAAAATGGAAACTTAAAAAATACTCAATCTGAAAGCAGGCCAAAAAGAAGAAAAAAGGGAGAAAGAGCAGATGGAACAAGCAGAAAATCATCCGCACGATGATGGATGTTAATTCAACCATGTCAATAATTATATTAAATACAGAGGGTGCCAAGAAATATGTACAGATTTTAAGAAAGGAAAAACTGTATCAAAATTGTAATACTCAATATATACCAATAACAAAAAAGGAATACAAGTCACATTTGACTTCTGCAATGACAAGAGGTGCTCAAAATAGATACATAATATAATATATGATACATAAACAACATCTCTTGCAATGTGTATATGTTTTTGGGCACCCTGATACATGGTCTAAATACCAACTAAAAGAGATGGTCAAATTGGATACAAAAGCAAGATCCAATTATATACTCTTTACAAAAAAAACCCCAAAAAACCCACTCAAAATATAAGGACATAAATAGATTAAAATTAAAGGAAAAAGACATACACACCAGGCAAACACTAAGGAAAACTAGAGGGGCTGTATTAATATCAGACAAAGCAACCTGGGAACAAGGACTATTGCCCGAGATGAAGAGGGACAGATGTAAGGATGAAGGACAATCCTAAATGATGTAGACGTGCACTCATTTGACAACTAAGCTGCAGAAACGGCATATGAAGTAAAAACTGGTAGATTTGAAAGAAGAAATAGATTCCCAAGTGTATTTGGAAACTCCGGTAGTCCTGTCTCACTAATCAATACACGTAGATGGAAAATCAATAAGGAAGAGTAAACAACACTATCAACCAGCTTGACCTACTTGTTATTCAGAGAAGCCTCCGATCAAACACCGGCAGAATACACATCCTCTCCAAGTGCACAGGGAGCTATTGACCGAGTGTGACTATAATCTGGCCTGTAAAGTAAACCTACGAACTTAAAAGAACTGAAATCCTACAAAAAGCTTGTTCTTTGATAATAATGGAACTAAACTGTAAACCAATAAGATGTCTGGAATATCACCAAATATTAATATTCGGAAAGGGAACACCACTCTTCTAAATAACCCATATGTCAAAGAGAAAGTTGTAAAAATAATCGGAAAATGTTTTGTTTTGAATAAAAAGAAATCTCCACGTGTAATGTGCTCAGTGTTCAGAGCAGCACTGTCTGACGGAAATAGAGGGCAAAATTGCACAAAACGTAATTTTCATTCATCTAGCAGCCAAACTAAAAGAAGTAAAAAGAAAACAGGAGAAGTTAATTTTAATGTTATGTTTAACTTAACACAATACACCCCAAATATTACTACGTCAATGGATAACAGTATAGAAATAATTGAGATAGTGTACATTTTTTGTTCTGAAGTTTCAAAATCTGATGCTTATTTTACACTTGTGATGCACTCTAGCCTGACTAGTCGAGTCACATTTCAAGTGCTCCATAACCACACAGGGCCAGTGATTACTGTGTTAACAGAGGCTTACAGGAAATTCTACAGTATTAAAAATGTATGTTAGACAGGAAGACAGGTCTCTAATCGATGATCTAAGCTCCCATGTCAAGCGACTAGAAGAACAATTTAACTCAAAGCAAGGTGAAAAGATAACAGAATAAAGATAGGAGGAAAAATCCACAAGACCAAAACCAGAAAAATAATAGGGAAAAACCAGAAAGCTATGTGTTTGAGAAGATCAATAAAATTAATAATATTCAACCCAGACTTAAAAAAAAAAAAGGGAGAAGACACAGATTACCAACATTAGAAATGAAATATGGGACATTATAGATCCTATTGACATTAAAAAGTTAAAAACAATAAGGAAGTAATCAATCCCATGTGAATTAAGATCCACAATTCTTCAATTTTTTCTCCGTACAATGTTCTTTTTTCACTATTGCCCAGGCCAGAGCACAGTGGCATCATCAACCTCAAACTCCTGGGCTCAGGCAATCCTCCTGCCTTGGCCTCCCAAATAGCTGGGACTACAGGCATGCACCACCATGCCCAACTAATTTTTCTGTTCTTTGTAGAGACAGGGTCTTTCTCTTACTTAGGCTCATCTTGAACTTTTGGCCCCAAGTGATCCTCCTGCTTTGGCCTCCCAAAGTGCTAGGATTACAAGTATGAGCTACTGTACCCAGCCTGTAACATGTTTTTATACTCCAAAAAGCCTCTTACTGTGAATGGTATGACATGATCAACCCTAGATCAGGAATCAGGAGACTTATGTTTTAGTCCTAGTTCTAAAACTCTGTGGGTGACTCAACATGTAGCCTCTCCTTTCTGGGCCCCAGCTCTAGAAACACTTTAAACTCCCTTATCTAGGCTTCGTGAATTATTGGTTCCCTGCCTGAGAGTGTGGCTCAGGGCACCTCTCAGACAGTTCTCACATGTTAGAGGTGATCCCGGAAAAATAATGCAGGAAGAGAAATCTGTGGGTTATGTATTTATATCAAACAAGGGCTAGCTGCTCACACCTCTAGAGTATATTTATTGTCAGGATAAACATGTTTCAAGACTTCTATAATCTCTTATTTGCGATGCATCAGGAAAAAGGTACGAAAGAAGTATCCTTTAGATTTAGTAATTTAATCACTGAAATTTGAGTCTGTTGACTTATTGGAAAAACCAAGGAAGATCTGAAATCACAGATGCAGAAAGAACTTCTCATAGGCCATATAAAAAACTGTTCCTTGAGCAGTCATCGTCCTGCTTCTGCGTGAACACCATCGAAGGTGGGACACTCACTATCCCCTTCTCACCCAGTGTAAGGACGAGGCTGGGCAATGATGCTCACAGTCTCATCCTAGAAAAAATGCTACATAACCTCATTGCTGGATATCATTATGGTCACCTTCAAAGTCCTCCCCTTGGCCATCTGGTGACTTAATTGTCCAGCCTCATAAGCTCTTTGTTACACTGAGCTTAAAATACGTACTTCTCAACCTCTCACATGGTCATTCCAACTTTACAGGGTAAGCCGCCCCACTCGTGATGTTTGTAGATATGAAGCCAGCTTGCTGAACAGGCACTAGGACCCTGAAGATCTTCTGACCAAAAAATAAATAAATAAAAAGAATAAATAAAGCCAAAAAGATAGAGAGAGAAACCTGTTTTGTGAAGCGATCTCATTTTCTTTAAGTCAGATGTGTGAGTGTGTGAGCAGCTCATAATGCTGTATGCCAGGGGTGGGTGCTCGGGGGGCTTCGTAAACACCTTGAGAATGAAATCTAGTTCCTGGTTGCAAATAGGTTACTTGAGAGTCACAGTTTTTGAATGAGCTGCCACTATCAAAAAATTGGAAAATCTGCACGTACATACACAAACCGCAAACCACGGGCTTCTTTTAAATCTGTAAATATCCCCACCAGGGGCTCTCCTCTCACCACCTGGAGATGGGCGACTTTAACTGAGCTGAGATTCAAACCTGCCAGCCCCAGTGTATGTATGTGACTATCTCTTAACCACTAAGCTACGGGTGCCAAGCCTCTACCTTCCTCTTCTCTTTGTGTTCCTCCTGTGTGCTTGTCTATCTTTGGGTCCAAATTTCCTCTTTTAATTAATAAGGATATTGATCATTTTGAATTAGTTCTCACCCAAATGAATTCACTTTAATTTTAATACCCCGGTAAAGACCCTGTTTGCAAAGGAGGTCCTGGGAATTAGGACTTCTGGATCTTCTGGGGGTGGGGAACACAATTAAATCTGTAATGCACACTGAGTGTACCTATTAAAATGGGCAGGGTCCCACCCTGGGGGCAGGGTCCTTTAAGACCTGGGGAATCAGCAGCCATTGACTGGGGAAAATGAAAGTAAAAGCAGGGAGAGATAAAGGGATAGGACACACGGAATAGAGTTTTCAAAGGTGGGAACACAGGACACCACTAGCACATGCAGCTTCACCAAGTGGCCCTGAGTGTTCCATTCAGCATGTGTTGAGGGCTATTTTCTCATTAGGCCGAGAGGATAAGCTGAAGAAGGGAGTAGAGCGTCAGCAGTTTCTCTGAGTGATCATGTTAGTTCTCACTCTGTCTATAATCACTAACTTTAAGTGTCTAAACAGCCTTGAGAAATCTGGAACCTGAGCCTTGTGTGGGGGCCACCTTCTGTCTGTGGTCACACACAGATCTCTTGGAGGGGGGGATTGGACCCTCTGCTAGTTTCTCCGTGGAGCAGACACTGTGGTATCAGTTCTCCTTTGAAGAATGGGTACAAAAGAGGAATTTTCCCTTATCTCCACTGGAGGCGTTCCCCTCCATGGTTAGTGTATAACCCCTCCTGCCCATCTCACAGGGCTTAAGCTGTTTCCTTCTCTGCCCTGGCCATTATACAAATCTCCACAATGAGAATTTACTTCTGGAAGGTTGTTGACTATTGAATGGGCAGGTGTTGGCCATGTTAATGTTCCTTCCCAGGCCTTGCATGCAGCTTCTGCTATGGCCCCTGTTCTTCAGAGCGCTTACAGACCCAGCAGGGGTGTTTACAAGCTGTACCCCTTACAGGCCAGGCTTTTAGTAAAAGCAGACACTGCTTTAGTAAAAGCAGACGTCACAAAAGAGACGTAAATTAACTGTTAGTTTTAAAAGTAAGCTACCTAAATTGTTTTCATTCTGCATTGCTCAGCTTATTTCTCTGTTTTTTCCCCCTTTTCCAGGGGGTGGTTTCGCTTGCCAAGAATGGGATCTTCAGTTGCCATTCTCCCTGCCCCTATGGAATAGCTGCCAATATATAAATTTATAAAATTTATAATTTTATAACTTAACATAGTTAAACATAAAATCTTATGAACTGTATTCTAGAGCTGTATAAGATCATATTTAAAGATTATTTCTATTATTTTTAAAAATACTTGGAAAAATGTATTCAGTATTATCTCCTTATTTCACATAGAACCATAGTACAAAGTCTAAATGAAAAGTGTTGTCTTGTTGTCAATTAAAACGATAATAAAATTCGAAAACCAAATTAAAAAAACTAATTGTCTTAGAATGAGCTTTGTTTGCTTGTCTTATAACATTTGGTTTAAACAAATGTTGACTTGTTTTATGCAAATCCCTAGAAATTATGAAATTTAAAGATGCAAAAACAGAACATGACAAAACAAAACTAAAATTATCCAGACACATAAAATTAAAATTATCCAGACTGAAAGCCATCAGTCACTGTTTGCTTCAGATTCTAGGTTGCATGTAAGCCCAATGACAATGGCAAACCTAACATTGAAAATTTAGGATTATGGTATTTGCTAGTAAAATTATTTTTTTTTTAGTAAAATTATTTTTATTTAGCTATGGGAAAAAAGGTAATAAGTATTTGTTTAAAAAAAAGAGAAAGGAAATAGATGAGAACTTTTATTCTGAAAAATCTGTTTTCTCTTTTCTAAAAGGTGATTAATCAGAATTTGATATTACATTATTAAAGAAATAATATAATCAAGTACATGAGGTTCATAATTTTCTGATATCTCAAAGTAGTGTTTTTGTCTTACTGTTTCTTCTTTTCCTTTTGGGGGAGGGTAGGGAATGTTTTAAGAGAAAGAATCTTTCATAAGGCATTCAATTGTTTTTGGATTTTAATTGTAATAATAAAAAAATACACATTTCTATGCAATTAAGGAATTGGATCAATTATATTTACCTGTGTAACTAACACCAAAACCAGAATATAACACAGATCCATCAAGCCAGCAGCTCTCACTAGCATCTGCGTAGGGCATTTCTGCCCTCATTTCTCCTTTTATTTTTGGGCTTTTGAAAATATTGTCCTTGTAATTATTTGTGGGTAAACATTTATAAAACATCAATAATTCTTGTTTTAGTACGAGAAATATTTAATAATGTAATATTTCATAAAGATAAATGAAGATAGTTATATATTGTGTTTATCTTCACAAAGTTTTCACGGAATTTTCCTTTCTTTTTTTCTTTCTTTCTTTTCCTTTTTTTTTTTTTTTTTTTTTTTTTGAGACAAGGTCTCAATGTTTTGTCCAGGCTAGAGTGAAGTGGCATCATTGTAAGTAACTGCAGTTTCACTCTCCTGGGCTCAAGCAATCCTACTTTCTCAGCCTTCTGAGTATGTGGGGCTATAGGCACAAGCCATCATACTGCTAATTTTTCTACTTTTTGTAGAGACGGTGTCTCATTCTAGTTCAGGTTGGTCTGGAATTCCTAACCTCAAGTGATTCTCCTGCTTTGGCCTCCAGAAATTCTGAGATTATAGGTGTAAGTTAATACACTTGGCTAGAACCTTTTGAATTTGGTTTTTATTATACTTATGGGCAGATTATTTACCAATATTATTTCTATTTTATACATAAGAATACCAAAAATTACATAGAACAGTTTGCTTTTCCAATGACATGTTAGTTATTAGAGGGATATAGTATTTAGGGCTTCTTTCTCCATAGCTCTTAAAATTTTCCCTAATTTCCGATTGTTACTTGCCATTGTTTGTCAATTCAGTGATAAAACGGTTATGTTTTCCCTTATACTAAGGAGTTTTGACATAAATTCAATGATAAAAACTTATGGCTACACTTATTATTTTAAATTATTTTACTCTATAGAATTGATTATATAATTCAATCAATACCTTTTCTTACTGTATCTCCAGGTAACTGAGAGGTTGTATTGTTTTGTTTATGGTTATTTCATCTTTGTAGAGGGCTTTTCTTCTGAGATCAAAATAACTGTTTTGCTGAATAGTCTGTGGATATTTGATTAATTCATCTATTAATTAAATTTTTTGAGACAGAGTCTCCCCTCTCTGTCACCCTGGGTAGAGTGTCATGACATTTATAGCTCACTACAACCTCAAACTCCTGGGCACAAGCAATCCTCTTGCCTCAGCCTCCAAAGTAGCTGGGACTAAAAGTGCCCCTTAAGCCCAGCTAGTTTTGCTATTTTTAACAGAAATAGGGTCTTGCTCTTGCTCAGGCTGGTCTTGAACACCTGAGCCCAAGCAATCCACCTGCCTCGGTCTCTCAGAAGGCTAGAATTATAGACGTGAGCCACAGCACCCAGCCAGCCTAAACATTCTTTTTTAAAAAAATTCTCCAATATTTATTTATTTATTTTATTATTTCGTCATGATTTTCAAAGTAAATCACAATAAACACATGTTATACTGCAGTAATTATCTAAAAATACCTACATTTTAGGGTGTGTCTCTCTTTTTTAAAGATTTTAAATATTACATTTGTACTTTAATCTTTGCTGAATCAGGCTGTATGTTGTTTGAAGCTACTTATTGTATTTTGAGAAATTAGAAAAGTGATTATTGGGGAGTTTATTTCACATGAACTATATTAAGTTTCTAAATTTCCCTATGTGTCTTTAAAATACATTAGAGATTTAGGATTTTTATGATCTTGTGGCAAGTCATAGATCTTGCTTTAGATAATGATCAAACATGCAGCTATTATGTAAACTTAGAATAAATAATGAACATAAATGGCTATTAAAATATTCTTCAATTAAAATAAATTTATTAAAGGCCAAAAATTGTTTGGGGGATTATTTATTATTTATATTCATTATTTAATTTAATTTATTTAATTTCTGGGACCAAATTTTACACTGGTTTACTTTTAGGTTTCTCAAGTACAACAAGTTTTTTTTTTTTTTTTTTAATTGCTGTTCCTTTCTGTCTGGAATACTGTATTCTGGGCGGTGCCTGTGGCTCAAAGGAGTAGGGCACTGGCCCCATTTGCCAGAGGTGGAGGGTTCAAACCCAGCCCCAGCCAAAAAAAAGAAAAAGAACTGGAAGACTGTTTTCTTTTCTATCTCTTACCTCTGTTCTCAAGGACCCTAACCTTGGAAATTAGCTAAAATTAGCCCACTAATTAGACTTGGAAATTATCCCACTTTTCTATGGTGAGCTATAGGAAACCTCACTAACCCTCTAGACACTCAGTGCAACGTGCCACATTAGTTTCTTCATATGCACTTCCAAATGGTGAACTTGGTTAATTATCTAGGTATGAATTTTTCCAATGTTTTTGTCAGTTCTTTTTATTGGTGCCCTGGCCTCTCTTCGTCAGAGACACTATGTCTACCCTCAGAAAAATGTGTAACCCCATTTGTACTTTGCTGTTTTCTTTATGGCATCATCTGCATACCTTGGACTGACATGTCCCAGGTTTCACTTCCACTTTTGACAAGTTTAACAAGAAATTTAATGCTTGTTGGTTGCTCTAATTCAAGCTCTGGCATTGTCATGATGGCACACAAAAACAATAATGAATGCCATTCAGCAAAACTCTGCTACGTGAGAACTCGAGCAAAGTTGTGAGACGCTGATATCCCAAGGTTTTGAAACCTTACTGAGTTGTTTGTACAGAGCTGCCAACAAAGCATATGGTGGCAAGTTCCAGAACTTAATTGTTAGACTTCATGGAAGTGTATCCATATCATTATCTATATGTGTTACTTTTCTTAAGGATATTAAAGAAAAGATTTCTATGGCTTTATGAATCAGAGGTTTTATTTTTTAAAAATGCATCTGAATGTGAGAAGATATGATCAAATCTATGTTAACAAAGGATATATATGATATTTAGAATTTAAAAACCTCACAAAGCCAAACATATTATTTAAAAATATATACATTAACACATGGTGAAGAAATATTTAGGAACAATAAACCAAATATTAGAAAAGTGGCTCCCTTGGAAATAAAATAGAAAAAATAATATTATTGGGTAGGGCTCCTCAAATCATTTAGGAATACTCTAATAATGATGGGATATAATTGTTTAATAGAAGATCAATATAAAAAAGCAATTAGATGAATTTAAAAATGTTATTCTTTAAAGCATCTGAAATATGAACAAAATCATCAAATAAAATGTCGAGTTACAGATCTGTGCCCATATTTTAGATGGTATTATATCAATGGGAGATATAAGATGTAAATGAATTCCATTATGGATTTCTGGATATTTATGTTTATAGATTGTGTTGATTTCAGACTTAAACTCTTACTTTGATTCTCCCAGGCAAAACTACCCTATTTGCATTTCAGTTGGTGATTTCTAAAGAACTGAAGAAATTGAACCTATCGGTGAAAAACTATTTCCATGTTCATTGAATTATTAAAATAATCTTACTGACTTTTCTTTCATATATTGATCAAACATAAACATTATAATGAATTAAAATTACCCAATAAATTTCAAGTTGTTTTTAAATATTATTTTTATATTCCCAAGAATAATGTATGTATATGTGTGTGTGTATGTGTCTATACATGCACACATATATATGGTATATACACACACACATATAAATATATGTAGTCAGATGATTAAGTTTGAGAACTCATCCCAGAAAAAGTGCTATGTACCTCAGGGTTGAATATCACTACAGGCACCTCCTACGTACTTCCCTTGACCACCCAGTATGACGGCCCTGATGACTATTCCAGCAGAAGAGTTCCAAAATTGCTTTGAAGGGTGGACTAGAAACTGATGTCAGTGCACTGCTACTCCCAAGGCGAGTACCTGAAAGGTGCTGTATACAGAATAGCTCAAGAATCTCACTCTGGCGAGTAAAATTAGCCACACTGGCTGCACATTTACATCCCATGATATTAACTGAAAGTAAAGCATTACGTCTAGAGGCTGCCTCATTAAAGTGGAAAACGGTATTTCTCATGAGACCTTAAAAAATATTATAACTCTTTGGCTTTAATTGCATCCAATGTGCATGCTAAATCAATGCTAATCAATTTAAGTCTGTGTCCTTAAACCAGACCCTTCAGGGAAATAAGTAAACTTGGCTGCAGACTGAAACCATTTAGGACAGGCTGAGGCCTGAGAGATTCAAACTTAATCTCTCTTGAGTGAAATCTGAGTTTCAGGAGATTTTTAAGCTAGTAGGTGGTTCTCATATTCATCCAAAGTTGAAATTCACTGTCTTAGTGCAATCAGACACACACCTGGCATTGGGTATCAGCATAAGATCAACTGCTCACTTAAGATGTGAAATACAAAGGAAGGAGAATCTACCTGTATAAAATTAGTTATGTAAGGAAACAGGTAAGAGAGAATGGGGACTATGGAGGCCACTGGTAACAACCATACTTCCTTTCTAGTTATGTAATATCTATAATCTGAAATTCAAAATAAAATGATTTTGTCATAGAAAAATTGCGTTTTTCATTTAGAGTTTAAGAGGATACAGTTAGGTATGATAAATGATATTAGATCAGGCCCTAGCATGTGGTATGGACTTGTCTATGGACAAGTTTCTTGTTTCTTCTTGTTCTTTCTTTCCATAAGGAAAGCAAGTAGTTATTTAAAAAAAAAAACCTATATATTTGTGTTCCCAACTATTAAAACTTTATGGATACAATATAAATGGAAAAACAGTAAACTACAATGGTCATAAAAGTTAAAGAGTCTCTTTATTTCAATTAAAATGAACATAATACCTGGTATTGATATAGCTGTTATCCTCAAAACTATAAACATACTTGTGACAAATGTGCTTAAATGGAGACATCAAAGAATTATATTAAGATGAAAATGTGTGGGAGAAAGGTAAATATTTTACTTTATTAATAAGAATAGCATAGTAGTCATTCACTAAACAATTTACTAAGGATATGGGTTACAGACAGATAAGGTTTGATAGAAATTAATAAGCAAGTTCAATAAGGTGGACTCTTAAACTGAGTGATCAATTGGACAACGGCATAAATGTCTTGGGCAAGAGACTGAAGAATAGATCAGAGAAGCTTAGCTAACAGAGCTCCATACCTCAGAATTTTATGGACTTCACAATTTGACCTTCCTGTAGCAATGGAATTAATAAATTACTATTTATTCTGAATTTTTACTAAATATAGTATAGACATAAATACTTGGGGTTTTTTTGGTTTTTGTTTTAATTTAGCATCATTGTCAAACACTTGCATTAGGAACTCTGGAAAAAAAAAATTAAACCCAAGCATATACTACTTGATATTAGAATATATTTTGCTATCTGGAGCAATTTGAAATAGTATATATTAGCTTATGGATGCCTAGTGCTCAAAATATATATATATTAAGAGATCATTTACTTTTATTAACTTATAAGCCTTGGAGGGCAAAATAATTATTTGTCAACTTGATATGGCCAATTTTCCAGGTCTAAGTTTGGCTTATTGCTCCCACCATATAACTTTTTTACTATAACTAGTCAGCTTGAGTTGACATTTACTCTCTGCTAAAGACATCCCCAAAGGGAATGGAATTTTGTAGAATTGATGTCATTCTACAAAATCTTTGAGAACCTCTACATTACTTCATGGGAAGTCTAATATCTGACTGTTGAATGTATTTGAAGGAATAATAAACTGTGCTTCAACAAATACCTCAAATTCTTCATATCACCAAAAATGAATTTCTATGAAATCATTAATGAAATAATAGTCTAAAAATTCTAAGATGTCAAATTCATCATAATTATTTAAATGGACTTTGTCTATGTGTTTTAAGATAAACAACAAAAACAAATCAACACATGAAAAAATGCTCATCATTTTTAATCGTTAGAGAAATGCAAATCAAAAATTAGCCCACATTACAAAGTACCAAAACTGCAGATGCTGGTGTGGATGTAGAGACAAGGGAACACTTCTACACTGCTGGACTAGTTGCAGACTAATACAATCTTATGGAAAGAAGTATGGAGAATCTTCAAAGCACTAAAAGGTGATGTTCCATTTGATCCTGCAATTCCATTACTAGATATCTACCTAGAAGAACAAAAATCGTTTTACCACAAAGACATTTGCACCAAAATGTTTATTGCAGCCCAATTCAGAATTGTCAAGTCATGGAAGCAAACTAAATGCCCGTCAACCCATGAATGGATTAACAAATTGTGATATATGTATACTACAGAATACTATTCAGCCATAAAAGAATGGAGAATTTATATCTTTTATGTTTACCTGGATGGAGCTGGAACCCATTCTTTTTAGTAAAGTACCTCAAGAATGGAAAAAAAAGTATCCAGTATACTCAATACTATTATTAAACCAATATGTAAACACTTACACACTCATGCAAATGACAAAACACAAATATAGTAAGGGGGAGGGCAGGATACAGAGGGCAGAGGAAGGGCGTGGGCAACTGGCGGGAGGAGGGAGGGCATTTGGTAGGCTCTCACCTAATGTGCACAATGCAAGGATATATTTCAAAATTACTAAGAGTAGAGTTTAAGTGTCTTACCACAAAAATAAATAAACAAAAATTGTAAACAAAAAAACTAATAAAAAGAAGGAAGACTGCATCATCTTGGCAACAAAGAGTGAAAGAATATCATTGCTAGTAAATCATCTAACATAAAAGCATCACTCTGGTCCCCATTGTTTGATTCTTGTTTGACTACCTTATGTCTTAACTTGCTTTTTTCCAAGAGCTTGTTTTGCAGAACTGGAAGAGTACTAAGCCAGTATGAAAAGGGCACACAGGTCCCTCAGCATCTGCCAGACGACATTCTGAGAAGTCAGAAAACACCAGCCAAACAGAAAGGATCTGCTCTGGAAAACAACTGTTTTCCATACAGGGGTGACCGACTTTCTTGCTTGAAAGATTTAGAGTTGAAAGAGTAAGAGTTGTCTTGGGCCACACATTAAATGCACAAACACTAACAACAAAGGATGTGCAAAAACAGAAGGTGTGTGCATGTTTTTCACAATATCTGACACCGCAGATAAGCAGAACAGTCTTCACATAATCTGCATGAGGCCCTCAGGCTGTAGGTTGGACACCCCTGCATTATCATTTCACAAGAACAAATGCTTTGGAAAACAACTGCCTTTCATTATCATTTCATAAGTGCTCTGCTCTTTATAATCCCAATAAAAGCCCATGTCACTCATCCTTTTGTGTGGCATTCTTTCTGCTTTTCATAACCTGCCCTTTCCTCCCTTGGAAAATAAAATAAAATCTTTACTTCTAAGCCTGCTTAAATCTTTGGGTAAAGAATGCCTTCTCATCCTGTGGAATAAGCCCCATAACAGAGAGGAACACCATGCCCTTGCCAGAAACACTGAGAATATGAGCAACATATAGTGTGGGAGAATTAGACTGGAAAACAAACAAAACCAAGCTGGAGCACCGACACCTATAAATGTTCTCAGTATAATGATGGAGAATCTGGTTAAGTGCTAATCTTATCTCTTATTTTGGAGATAAGAAGGCGAGAGGCAGATATCTCTTGCACCTTTGTAGGCCAACTGGGTTCATAAATTGCTAATCTGGAAAGCTTCAGGACTTGTGAAAAGACTATTCCAGCAGAAATTTGGCAGGCAAGAGAGGCTTCTCACTGGTCCAGCAGTGCTCTTTATGCCAGAGAGAAGACAAGCACGGGAGAGGAAGGTGGGCACAGTCACGTCATCACTTTGGCAAAGATACCAACCTGAGCCGAAAGTCAAATTGATGAATGACACTTAGTGTTGTCACCTGGTTCCAAAGATGCCCTGCCGAGACATGTGAAATGGATACTCATCCCAATTTCAATGCATCATGATAAAGGAATTGAACAACCACCAGTGGACAGTGAGAGGACCCTGAAGAAAACGCACGCTCCTTCTTTATAAGCAAGTTCTATGCCTAGACAGATTTCTACAGATAAAAGAGGAAACTAAGCAAGCAAAAGAGAAAACAAGAAGGTGAGGTGCTGACCGATGCTACAGAATAAAAGGAGGTTTTAAAATTAAGCTGAAAAGGGCAGCCCCTGTGGCTCAGTGGATAGGGCTCCAGCCCCATATACCAAGGGTAGCAGGTTCGAAACTGGCCCCAGCCAGTTAAAACAGCAGTGGCAAATGCAATAAAAAATAGCTGGGTGTTGTGGCAGGCACCTGTAGTCCCAGCTACTCAGGAGGCTGAGGCAAAAGAATCGCTTAAGCTCAAGAATTGGAGGTTGCTGTGAGCTGTGACAGCACAGCTCTCTACTGAGGTTAACAAAGTGAAACTCTGTCTCAAAAAAAAAAAATTAAGCTGAAAGATGCTTTTGAAAAATAAACTGTTTTATTCTAAAAGCATTGTATACATTAAGTGACAAAGTTACTATTTTGGCATTAAGAAAAAAATACTATCTTCCTTTCCCCACCCAACTCACTTCTCCAGAAATCCATATTTAACAGTCTTAATCAAAGTATCATTATATTCCAGTTACTTTTCTAAGTGCTTTACAGATATTAGCTAATTTAGTTCCCACTTGAAAAAGTTGTTATTGGGTTCATCTGTAGGAACTGAGACGCAGAGAAATAAATTTCTTAAGTGTGCATAGCTAGTGGAAGATGGACAGGGTTTGCATCTAAAGCATCTGACCCTTTGAGGATGTTTTTACTCCTTATTCCTTATTGCCTCCCATCTGCTTCTAAAGGCTTTCTGTGTATACATAATACACAGACAAACATTATGACATAATTCAAACCACAAAGTCTGTATGTTTTATGTATTATATAAGATGATTATCTTGTAAATCTTCATATGTAAACATACCTCACTCATTTGAATTGTTGCAGTGCTGTAATTCCCTCTCACTGTGTCCCACATACGTTTTTTTTTCTTTCTATGTATCCATGAATAGATGCATGACCACATGTTCTTTTGACTTTGTGCCACTGCAGACAGTGAAGCAGACAACTCTGAACACATATCTCCGTGCTCTTTCATATATGTACTTCTAGAAGTAGAATAAAAGCGTTGCCACTCATCATAGTGAATGTACTACAAATTCAATTCCCAAGGAAACAAAGCTTGAGATGGAGATTGACATGCAGGAATGAGTTTGTAGACAGCTCTTTATAGAAGTGCAGTGTTTTCATACATTATTATATCTCAATAAAGCTTTTTTTACAAAAAGGAAAGAAAATATCTGGGGGAGAATGAAAAGTATGGAATTGAGCAGAAGTGGAGAATGAATTGTGATTCCAAGACCAGGGAGCCTCACCGGTCCTATGGCAAGATCTAGAGCGGGGACAGCCCAGTGATGCTGCTCACATGTGGTGAAGGGGCTCAGACTTTAACCCCTGCATCATCCAAAGACGGGATATGGGCTGAACCCCAAGACCCAAGAAAAGGGAGTCACCTCAAATGAAGCGGTTCTTTCCTGCCGAGTACATTCTTCGTAACTGTCAACCACCAACCTTTCCAGGAGTCAGAGAAATGAGGGCTTCCGGGCTAGGCTGACCAGCTTCCACCAGAAACCATCCTTTCTACCCTTACTTGCTTGCTTCTTATCAGTTCTAGAAAGTTCTGCTTTGGAATTCTGATGGTACTCTTTTCTGGGAAAAATTACATAAAAATGATTACTAAAATGAATTATAGCACTGACCTCTGCAGCTGGTTGAGAAGTGACACACTTCATCTCCCACCTGTCCTCCCATTTTATATTTTCTTTTCCAGCGTGACATCTTTCTGTTTTTGCTCTAACTCTAGGAATCTGTGTTAGGATTCTTCTACTGTGGATTGCCACAAACTTTCTAAGATCTGTTGCCATCACAAATGTAGTAATACCTCTAAAACCACAAGCCTGTTGATTCTCTGATGGTGCAAAAGGCAAGTCTACTCACACTTCAGCCTGTACCTGGTACCAAATCTTTTCCTACTATGGGACTCATTAAAACCTGCCAGCATCTGTAGCCCTAGGCGAATGGGTCAGGTGATATTTCTGTTGTAGGTGGTTTTCTCCTGGGTACCCAGGCTCTCCTGCAGTCAGTGAGTTTAGAGTCTGAAAAACAGGCAAAGGATCATGATTTTTATGGGGGAGGGGGATGGGAATCAGTCTTTGTTTGGAATGCCTGCTCTCAGCTTCCTAATCATCCATTCTTGATTTATTTTGATTGAGTACATTGAAGAACACCCTTGTTATATTTTAGTCGATGCTGCCCTTATGGGCAATGTGTTCTGTTACGTGTCTCCATGGTTTTCCTCGGGTAGAGGTTGCCCTGAACGTCCTCTCTCACCTTGGTGCTCATTGTAACGGTGCCCAACTTGCTCTCAGGGTTATGTGCTGCCAACCTGGTATTTTTAAATTTTATCCCCATTGCCTAAAGGGGGCCTATTTTAACAACGGTGTTTCCTATATTCATTCCTGGATAACAGTGAGAGACCAATTTTTTCAGTGAAGTTTATGATCTTCTGGAAAGCATAATCTTTATCACTTGGATTCACAGAAAGGCCGGCAGGCCCTCCTACAGAACATGATTGGTTTGGGGGCCTTACGTAAAGTGGGTGGCTCATTTTTATGAGCTTATAATTCTTTTTTTTTTTTTTTTTTTACCATTTACCATGGTAATTCTGGTATTTCTTTAGTTAGTGTTGGCTATCAATTTCTCTCACACTTCCAAGAGCCTAGGCTAGGAGTGTGTTAGATGTAATGTTAGCACCATCTCCAGATTTATACTGGTTCCTTTAGCATAACCTTTTGGATATGATGGTTTGCCAGTGTTAAATTCTCTAATTATATTGACATCCAGACTCTGAAGGTTATCATATACAGAAAACCATTGTAAGACATGATGATATTCCAACAATCAATACAAAATAATAATTTAAAAATATAAATGACTGGGCAGCGCCTGTGACTCAATGAGTAGGGCCCTATATACCGAGAGTGGCAGGTTCAAACCTGGCCCCAGCCAAACTCCAACAAAAAATAGCTGGGCATTGTGGTGGGCGCCTGTAGTCCCAGCTACTCGGGAGGCAAGAGAATCGCTTAAGCCCAGGAGTTGGAGGTTGCTGTGAGCTGTGTGATGCCACAGCACTCTACCAAGGGCAACAAAATCTCTTTTCTATACACACAAAACAAAAACATTAAGAGAAAAAAATAAAAATTTTGCCCCAAATTCAACTTGAGTTTTCTTGCTAAAATCTTTGCCATAGTTCTAGCAATGTATTCTAGTATTACCATTTCTAATGATGCTAGCCTTAAACATACATTTAACTGGATTAAAAAATTATCACTCTTTTTAACCATGTATCTGAATTGTTGGCACAATTCATCTTCCAGCAGTGTCATCAAGAAGCAAACGCATCTGTACATAACACATCACGTGGCACCACACAACTGTGTGACATACACATACAGTTAGGATTTTCCTTTTCTTAAAAAATAAGTAAAATGCAATGTGGGTGTTATCCAGGTTTTATAAAGAAGGAAATGTTTTATGATTTTAACTTTTAATCAAATGACGGGTTCAGAATAATTTCCATACGTGTAAAGAAATGTTAGCTTTCTTCTGAAATTTATTTTTGCAGATTTTTGACACTGACTAGCCAAAATTTGTGCCACATTTCAGAATTAATAGTATTACATGCCTATAGCCAAGACCTGAAAATATAAAATTAGTAATTATGTAATTACATATACTCTCTAAGGAGTTTGTAACAGATACACATTTATTATAATATTGGTCCCAACAAAAGAAACCTACAAAGATACATTTTATTTTCTCCTTGCTTGTGACGTTTCTGGATGTATAAAACTACTTTTGCTTTTGCTGGCTCACTGGATTTGCTTTTGAAACTTAATATGTGATGTTTATTAAATTTGGAGTTTAAAATGTTTCTCCTTATAAAACATCTGATTTATTGCAGATTAATGAGTTATTTTATGAAATTTTTAAAAATGTATTTAAGTCCTGTATCGTAGGACTTTTGTTCTTTTGAGTAATGCTCTTTTGTTTTTATATTTAAAATTTGCCTCCTACTCAACTGTCCTTGAAAGAATAAAAAATACATATGTAGGATTTTCATATATTTTAGACTATACTTGAAAGATCATGTATGCAATTTCATGAATAATTTGAATACAATCTGAATGTGTAGATGGATATCATGCATACATATGAGGTCTGACAATTAAGTTACGGAACATGCTACCAAGCATTTTGCTGACAGCACTCTGCAGACACTCGGTAGAGTTTCATAACCTTGGTGCATCCATGTCTCACAACTGTGTTCATGTCATCATGTGGTAGTGCCTTGCTGAGTGGCATTCACTAGTGTGGGTTGTGTGTGTTTGTGTGCTGTCATTGAGAATGTTTGAGCTTGAATGAGAGCAATGAACAAACATCTGTAAATTTCTTGTTAAACCTGGCAAGAGTGGATATAAAATCAGGGACCTATTTGTCCAAGTTTATGGAGATAATGCCATGAAGAAAATGGTGGCATACAAATAGATTAAACATTTTTCTGGGAGGATATAAAAACATCACTCATGAAGAGAGGTCAAGGAGGTCAGTAACAAGCAGAACTGATAAAAACATTGCAACAATCATTGAATTGTGTATCATAATCATCAGCTGACTGTGAGAAGCCTAGAAGACCTAGTAAATATCAATAAAGAAACAGGAAAATCTTAGTTTAAAATCTTGGTATGAGAAAGATGTGCACAAAAATGGTCCCAATGGAAGTCACTGATAAAAGCAGGTAAGAGTCAAAGTTGGCCAAGACCTTTTGGGGAGGCAAGACAATGTTTGGGGATATGTTATCACCAGGGCGAGACATGAGTATACCAATATGACCCTAAACAAAGCCTCTAAGTGCAATGGATGTTAGTTAATTCCCCACAACCAAAAAGTTCCAGCAGTCCAAGTCAAGAGTTGAAATCATGTTGCTAACCTTTTTGATGTCAGAGGGATTGTTCATTATGAATTTATACCAACTGGACAAACAGTTAACCAGTTTTACTACATGAAAGATCTGAAAAGACTGTGTGAGAAATGTAGACAGAAATGACCTAAACTTTTGCCAACAACTTGTGGCTCTTGCATCACGACAATGCACCAGCTCACATGGCACAGTCTGTGAGAAAGTTTAGCTGGTAAACAAGTAATTGTTTTAGAATACCCTTCCTACTCACCTGTTCTGGTCCCTAATGACTTTTTCTTTAACCAAAGATAAGGGAAATACTGAAAGGAAGACATTTTGATGACATTCAGGACATAAAAGGTAAGACAATAGTAGCTCTCTTGGCTGTTCCAGAAAAAAAGTTCAAAAATTGCTTTGAAGGGTGAACTAGTGCTGGATTCAGTGCACAGCTCCCCAAGGGGAGGACGTAGCAGGTGACTATATTGTTATTTAGAAACAAGGTTGCAGCACCTTTTCTAGGCTGAGTCTACAAAGTTAATTATCAGACCTTATATAATAGTGGTGCTCGACCTTCCTAATGCTGCGAATCTTTAATACAGTTCTCCATGTTGTGGTGACCCCAACCATTTTGTGCTACACCAAAAATAATTTTATGGTTTGAGGTCACCACAACATAAGGAACTGTATTAAAGGGTCACGTCATTAGGAAGGTTGAGAACCGCTGTTACATATACATGAATGTGTATACTTATGTAAATTTTTAAGCAGTAAAAATGGCACAACAGTAAATTCATCTGACCATATAAAAATTATATTTAAAAGCAGATTTATATTAACTTGCCAAAAGTATTCTTTTAGGGAAAAAATCAGAAGCGAGAAGTGATACTTGCTCAGAAATTGATGCATCATCCGTGTTCTGTGTCCACACGCACACACACTCTACCACCGAAGAAAAGAATGAACTATAAGAAAATAAAAAGACATTACACTTATACATTTTAAATAAAACCTGAGTGTATGCTCAAAGTTGAACCATGCAATTATTCATGTTCCTCGTGTTTGTAGCACTAGCCGTACTCTTGAATCAATAGGTAAACTCAGAGGATAACAGCTCTAAGTATCTTTTCTTGTCAGCCTGTTATGCCAGCATTTTATTTCAGCTTTGTTCAGGAGATTGTTGAAAGACTCATTTTCAAGATAAATATCTTATGTTTGCTGCAGCTTTGGAAAAATAATATACTTCACTCTGATCATCAGTATCATTGGTGAAATGCCCCACTCTCATGGTGTTTTTATTAACGATCACAAGGGCAGAGCGTGTGCGGTTACTTCACTGTCTGGCGTATGGTTGCCTTTGTTGTTCTAGTTTGAGTTTTAAGTATATCAACTTTGGGTTTTCTCCAAAATACAGCATGAGGCCATAAAATTTACTTCTGATTTCAAATGCAAATATATTGGAGGCTTGACCTGACATGTTTTCTGCCTCTGCTTGGCTGACACTTCAGCTTCCTCCTATCAATTGGGAAATATTCTGAATCTTGAAAAACCCTGGTATTGTTTTTCAGAGATGTTTACCTATAAGAAGCCTGAATTCCACAACTGTGTGAAGGTTATTGATCAGTTGTCTTCTTAGGCAGTATAGGGATTAAATTGTGCAGAATTTTGAAACATAGATACAGAGAATTTTATGAAGGCACTATCAAAACAATTCACTTACATTAAAATCACTTGCTTTAAGAAATAGAAAATAATTATATTAGTAAAAATAAATGGTATATAGAATCTATATCTAAGGAGGCAAATTATTATGTGTACACAATGTAAGTATATATTTTCTGACAAAAAATATAAAATAAGGCTTGGTAGCCTGCATAGAAAAGGTTTGTCACCTATTAATATTAAAATAGAAATTCTTGAGCTTTTTAGAATATACTCTATACTTAATAATCTTCACCCTCAAAAGAACAAAGAAAGAAAAAAGAAAAGTTTGCTCTATATCAGACCAAATGTTTGTGATCATTTGCCTAACAGGATTTTTCTCTAGTAATTCTTTTCCACTCACCGTGTCTAAGATTCTATAAAATACTTAAAATATCATAATAAAGAGCAGCTATTCTACGTGTTTCATAAAGAAAAAAACACTTTTTATTTCAGTAGAGAAGGCGGATTTTAAGTTTATTTGATACTAAATTATTAGTGGTAATGCTTGTTAGAATGTTCTTTGAATTTTATTGCATGCCTTAATTTTTCCATGAAACTCTGTATTTGAATCTCTCAGTGCATAGAGGATGGCAGCTGAAATCACGCAGTTAACTTGATTTCAATCATTACGTATCGAGCCCCTTCCTCCTTCTCTTCATTCTCTCCTTGTCATTCTCTATTTTCCCTGATGGTACCATCTCCTCTGCACAAATGAAGCTACAGCCCACTGGATCCTCTGTTCCTCACTCTGCTTGGTTGGTTTGTACTAACCATTGTTCATATCTTCTCAAACCAACATCAGAAGTGTGTCTGGAATCTGCTGTTCTTTTTTTTGCAGTTTTGTCTGGGGCTGGGTTTGAACCCGCCACCTTTGGCGTATAGGGCCGGCGCCCTACTCCTTTGAGCCACAGGCGCCGCCGGAATCTACTCTTCTTTATCACGGCTTTTGCTTAGGTTCTCACTCTCTCGTCAGCCGTAAAACAGGAGCTCCCTAAATGATCATCAAGCTGCCAGGCTCTCCCTATTTTAACCCATTCTCTACTCTATAAAAAGTTATGACGTGACTTCTATGCTTAAACTCATCAGCAAAGCAACCTTAGATATCTTCGAGGATGGAATTCAAAACCCCTTAACTTCACTGTTCTGTTGTTCCTATTGTTTGTGAGATCCTTCACAACCCTGCCCTGCCCTTGCATTGTAGGTCCACTGTCTTTAAACTCTCATTTCACCAGTTAGTATCCTCCCGTATTTTTACACATTAGCATTTTCAGACTGCTCTTCAGAGCAGCCCTTAATCCTGCTTTTTATGTTTATTTTTTGCTAATGAAAGAACTATTTTTTAAATATAATTTTTAATCTGAATGATAAATCATTTCCTACATTTCTTTCCAAGATGATGGTAGGGGTTAAAAAAGTATAGTAATGACCATCATAATTCATTATTAATACAGTTTTTTTTTTTTTTTTTGCAATTTTTGACTGGGGCTGGGTTAGAACCCGCCACCTCCGGCATATGGGGCTGGTGCCCTATTCTTTTGAGCCCATTAACACAGTTCTGTTGATGGTACAACTGATTTATAACTAAATGAATGAACAAAATGGTGACTGGACAAAACAAATAAGGAATGAATACTTAATTGGGGAGCTCATATTTTTCATATATTCTTTTTGGATGCTAGATAACAACATTATTTTTTTATACACAGTTTTTTTCTTTTTCACCTACCAGTTTTGGTTGGAATTTTTTTAATACACAAATTGGTTGTAAGAAATAAGTAAACTGGCTCAGCGCCTGTGGCTCAAGCGGCTAAGGCGCCAGCCACATACACCTAAGGTGGCGGGTTCGAATCCCCAGCCCAGGCCCGCCAAACAACAATTATGGCTGCAACCAAAAAATAGCCAGGTGTTGTGGCGGGCGCCTGTGGTCCCAGCTACTTGGGAGGCTGAGGCAGGAGACTCGCTTGAGCCCAGGAGTTGGAGGTTGCTGTGAGCGTGATGCCATGGCACTCTACCCAGGGGGATAGCTTGAG
>CAUYQS010109284.1:0-16989 GCA_963574585.1 Otolemur crassicaudatus
ATTCCGTTCACAGTAGTGCCAAAGAAGATGAAATATTTGGGAGTTTACCTAACAAAGGATGTGAAAGATCTCTATAAAGAGAACTATGAAACTCTAAGAAAAGAAATAGCTGAAAATGTTAGCAAATGGAAAAACATACCATGCTCATGGCTAGGAAGAATCAACATTGTTAAAATGTCCATACTCCCCAAAGCAATATATAATTTTAAGGCAATCCCTATTAAAGCTCTTCTGTCGTACTTCGAGATTTAAGTATTTAAAATGCAATTAATTTTTTTAAATTTTTTTTCTTTTCAGACAGAGTCTTGTTTTGTCACCCTGAGTAGAGTGGCATCATCACAGCACACAGCAACTTCAAACTCTTGAGCTCAAATAATCCTCTTGCCTCAGGCTCCTAAATAGCTGGCACAACAGATATGCACCACAATACCCAGCTACTTTTCTATTTTTCAGTAGAGATGGTGTGTCTCACTCTTGCTCAGGCTGGTGTCAAACTCCTGAGGTCAGGAAATCCACCCACCTCTGTCACCCAGAGCACTAAGATTACAGGCGGGAGCTACCACACCTGGTCAAAAATCGTAATTAAATTATTCATAACATTAATAATTGCACATGCATGCTTTTAAAATCATATTATTTTAATAAGGATTACGTATTCATTCTGCTGGTTCTAATTCTGAAACCTGACTAATCCAGAGCCTTATGAAATATCAGGAGAAAAAACAGCCATTCTTTTTGCTTGAAGGAATAGATCTAGAACCCATAGAAAAGTACTGAAAGATTTTAGCTCACTGTAAACAAAGAGCTTTTTACAAGCCAAGCCTACTAATGGAAAAGGCCACTCAAGATCAGTAAGTTATCAATCATCCAAAGTATTTAAGGAGCTAATGAATGAAAATCTATAAAGGATGCTGCATAGGAGTTCCTATAATTAACAAAAGTTTGAGTGTTAAGCTTTGCATCTTACAACTTAGAAGTCTGTAATTCTGTAACAGCATACTCTGATTTTAGATTAGCAAGATAAACAAACCTCAACCCAAGCAAAAACTATTTTGTTCTTCCCAGTTTCATTTATTAAAACCAAAACTGAGCTTCTGCTCTTCTCACAAGCAGTTCCCAGTGGGCTTCACTATTTGAATACTTATCACAGGTCCAGATAAGGCTACATTTGCATCTCTGTAATTCTTTCCAAAGAGAGCAGGACATTAAAAAAAAAAAAAAAAAAAAAGGAGAGAGAAGGCAAAGGGAGCAACAACTAAAATCCAAGCAAGTATTTCTGTACACTATTCCTCTATTAACTCTTCAAAAAAAATTAACCTAGTAGCTTACAAGGGAAACAGAGATAACAACCATTTTAGGTATTACTACTGCCAACCAGACATCACAGTAGGCATTTTATATGCATTTTCATTTAATCTTCCTGAGCCTTCCTTTTTAATCTTGAAAGACAGGTATCATGTTTCCTATTTTATAGACAGGTAATAGAAGTCTAGAATATATATATACTTGGCCAATTTTATACGTGGCAGAACCAAAAGACCAATTCATATTGGTGTGATTGTTAAGTAGATACTTGCCACAGACTATAACAACTGGAGTACGTATGCATATGCATAAATTTTTAAATGTGTCATATGATACAATGAATGCCATTTTCAACAGATAAGCAAAGAAATAAAGAAAAACTAATACAAAGTGAATAAAGCATTTACTAAGTACATTTATCTGCTGGACACTATTAATAATACACTATTCTTGCTGCCTTCTCAGAACAAAATAACTAGTTATGTAATCATGCAAAATAACTAAAGTTAGATAACAAACAATGATACAAACAGTGATGTAGAGTTTAAGGCAATGCATAAAATAATGAAAAAAAGGCCAAAATCTGAAAAACTAAAGAGGAGAAAATTGGCTTTAGTATAGATAAATAAAATAGATCAGGTATTTGTGTGTAATTATGTTAGCCAATAAAAGGAAGGCTAAGGATTAAAAAAACAAAGTTAAGAGAAATGAAGGCAGAGAGAGAAACTCAAACACTACACTTTACAGGGACGGGGCCAAGATGAAAGGCAAAAGAGGCTATTTGGTTTGGTTCTCGTGCTATCCTGTAACATTCAGCATCTGTAGACGACAATAAGTTTGTTCCAATGCTTAGCTCTTTATAAACCATAAAATTTTATGTCTTTACATCACAATGAATTTTATATTACAGAGAACTTGATTCTCAGGCTAACAGAACACAAAGGCTTTCACATATTTGGTACCTGTATATAGCACCACCTATAACACCTCTCATCACCTCGACAGCTGACAAGGGAGTTCACCACGCTCCCTACTGAACAAAAACCTCTTCTATAGTCTAATCTCAATGAAATTGCTGAAGTGATCCTTTTAAAACATAAATCAGATCATATTATATCTCTTTTCAAAAACCATGCAGTGGCTCCCCATCTCACAGTGAGCACATGACAGTGTCCCCACACCTTGTGGACCTGTACGTTCTGGTCTAGACCACCTCTCTGATGTAGTCTACTGCTTTTTCCACAGCTCACTCCATACCAGCCCTGTGGTCTCCTAGAATTTCCCCCCAAATCCAACAATACCATACATAAAGGCCCATGTACACGCTGTTCCCTCTACCTAAAAGGGTACCCAAATCACTCTGTCCCTCCCTTCCCTCTTCTCAAATGTCTTCTGTGATTGATTACTATAATAATAAAATAATCAGACACACATATACTTTTCCTTGACATTCTCTATCCCCCTCACCTATTTAATTTTCCTCCACAGCATTTATCTCCTGATATCCAGTTGTCTATTTGTTTAATATCTTACCTCAACTTACACATAAGCCCTTTGTTGTTGTTTTGGTGACAGAATCTGGCTCTGTCACCCTGGCTAGCATGCCATGGCCTCAGCCTAGCTCACAACATCCTCAAACTCCTGGGCTCAAGCAGTCCTCTTGCCTCAGCCTCCCAAGTGGCTGGGACTACAGGCAGATGCCACCCAAGCATGGCTAATTTTTCTATTTTTAATAGAGATGGAGGTCTCATTTTGGTTGGGGGGGCGGGGAAGAGGGCCTTAAACTCTTGACTCTAAGCAATCCTCCTACCTCAGCTTCCCAAAGTGCTAGGATTATAGGCATGACCCATCATACCTGGTCTATTTTGTTTTTTGATACAGGGTCTCACTCCGGTGTCCAAACTAAAGTGCAGTGGCATCATCACAGCTCACTGTAAACTCAAACTCCCACACTCAAACCATCCTCCGTTCTCAGTTTCCTAAGTAGCTGGGTCTACAGACATGTGCCACCATGCCTAGCTAATTTTTTATTTTTTGTAGAGACCTGGTCTATTGACCAGACTGGTCTCAAACTTCTGATCTCAAGAAATCCTCCCAACTTAGCCTCCCAGAGTGCTAGGATTGTATGTGTGAGCCACAGTGCCCAGCCTGATTGTTTCATTTTATTACTCCAGTACCTAGAAAAATGTCCATAAGCATTAAGTACATGGTGAAATAATATATTAGCCATAAATTCAATCAATCTTCTCAATTATGTGAATATGCTGTTAAACAGTAAAAGCTTTAAGCAGGAAAATTTCATTTACTATCCTAGTTCTCCTTCCACTCTTCTCACTGATTGAGGTTTATAACAGATGGGAAAGGAAAGTGAATACCCCCCGTCATAGTTCTTTTCTTTTCCACTTAACCACAAATCATGAACTCCCATACTTTCAACTTCTGTATTTGCCAAATAAGAGGAACTAGCCCATGATGATCAGTGTCCAAAAAACCTAGTATCTAAAAATCATATCTGAAGCAAAGTTTATATGTAATTTTCAATAAATCATGCAATTTCTCAGTACTTAGGGTAAATCAACATTATATATTTATGTGTACATATATACCCTATAATCTGAGGTTGTAAATTTAGCTTCATTCTTGTAATGCAAATAGTACTGAACATCCTATTTTAAGTTTTACTACTCTTAAAATTCCTTAGTCTGACAATCACAGTAAAAAGTTTATCTGAAAGTCATCTATGACTTCACCTAGGGAAAATATAAACCTGAAAAAATAAAGACTCGGAAATGAAAACTATGTCACAAACATCATAAACTAAAACCTTATATGCTTTATTCAAAGGAGGATCCTTCCTACTACCAATATGACAACTCATGACTTGATTCTCATCTTCCTGCCATAGCAGATACCAAAACATAAAATAACTATAGTTGTCCAATAAATAAACTATAACTTTATGCTTATGATTCCATTTATACTACATTCAAAAACAGGGAAGCAAATCTATGCTGTTAAACCTTGCACAGAGACACACAGTGATTATGAGAGGATATGAGGGATTTCTGAGGTCAAGGCAATGCTGTTTCTTGACCTGGGTGCTCGCAACATGTGAGTATTCACTTTGTGAAAAATAGCTCGGTTGCATCCTGATCATCTGTGCCCTTTTCTGTACTGTTATCCTGTACTTCAAGAAAAAGCTTATTATGAAAATATCACAGTAGTTCATGACCACAGAAGATAAAGCAGAACATGAACAGCTCAACACAAATCAATAGTCCTTAAGAATGTCTGTGTTTCGGCGTGTGCACTAACACTAATACTGTGTCTATTAACTGTAAGCCAACATTCCAAGAAAGGAAGTAAGTAACACTTCTCTACTACCTCCCAGCAATGTGAATTTGGGCTTAACCTCTCCAGGTGTGTGAGCTTGCCTATTAAATGGGGATTACCCCATATGCTTCTTGGGAGATCTAAATGAATTATTTAATGTAAGGTAAATTCAGAACAGTTCCTGACATACAGTAAGTTCTCACTAAATGTTGCTTCTTCATTCACATGGGATACTTAATCCCCCAATGGTGCTAAATAAACAGATGTTTCCTCTGTAACCAACTGACAGATGAGCACTAAGGTAACAAAGAGCCCCTTCTTAAAATAACTTGTCCATTACACTATCTAAGCAAAATCCTTGCCTGTTAAGCTTCCTTTATATTTGAATTTCCCAAAGCAGGTGCTATTGTAGCAATAAATCACACTCCAGCTCCATTCTTATTCCTTTTTAATTCTTTACTACAAACAGCTTTAAGAAGTAAATAACCATTTAGAACACTGCTTCATCATAGAAACTGTAGAATTTCAAAATAATTATAGCAAATGCTTTCTAAGCGATACTACGCAGTGAGCATGATAAACATTTTTCCTATATTGATCGTTTTTACTGCTCACAACAACCTTATTAAGTAGGTATATTGTTCACCCTTGACTAAGATGGCATAAGCCCATTTTATTGAAGAATGCATTTATTTCCTTTCTTTACCTTCATGAGCTGGCAAAGTGTTTCCCACACAGGAGGGGCTCAGGACTATTTATAGGAATCAGTACTTTACAAAGACAAGAAGCAGTAACTCAAGCACTACTCGCATTTGAGTGAATTCTAGGGCCAACATAGTTTCTTCCAGAGAAGAATAAGGAACTCAGGTATCTAATGCCATTATTTCAGTCCCACTTGAGGTAACTTTCTTGGTTTACCAAGAGGCTCATCTCTTTGCCACATATTAACCTAGATGACAATCTGATATGCTAACATAACATTTCAGAGCATAATATAAATGCTGAGGATCAATGTGATAGCCACATAATATGAAAATAAGTTATCAGTATTATATCAAAACACACAACATTACAGATTTACTTATAGAAGTCGCTCAGTAAAACACAATCCAAAACCATACATACTTTATTCCATCAATTCCAAGGGGAATACTGATACAGTATGAAGCCTCCTTCAAATAGATTAACAAATGTGATAGAAAAAAAAAATTTTTTTTTTTTTTTGGCCAGGGCTGGGTTTGAACCCACCACCTCCGTCATATGGGGCCAGTGCCCTACTCCTTTGAGCCACAGGCGCCACCCAGAAATTCTTCATTTTTTTTAAATTAACCTTCAATTGCCTTTTAATACCTTATTTTAATAGTAAAACTCTACTTCCACTGCAGCTGTGTCACAAAGAATGAATCTGTTAAACTACATTGTCCACCACAATAATTTACTGCGTGCTTTCAGCACCTCAGGCACTGCCCTAGCACATGCTAGAATATCTCCTGTTTATGCAATACAGTCTTCCCAGAAATTGTGCCAATCCCTCTATTTCCCAAGGGAAAAAAATAGCTAATTTACTCAACCCTGAACTATAAACTATACAGGACATACGTATGTTTGCCAAGTTAATCTTTATTATCTACGGTCCCCAGCTCCTGGGCCGTGGACTGGTACTGGTCCGTGGCCTATTCGAAATTGGGCCACAAGGCAGGAGATAAGCAGCAGCCAGCGAGCTGATCTTCCTCTGTACTTCCGGCTGCCCGCCCATTGCTCACATCACCACCTGAGCTCTGCCTCCTTCAAATAACATAGGAAAAGGCTCAGGCACAAAAGATATTAATCAAGGCAATGATTAACAAAAAAATCATAGGTAGTACCTATGGTATACTGGGCATCTTCCAGCTACTATATGAACAAAAGCACCCAATCCTTTCACAGCTTACCTACTATGGATGAGCACATATAATAACAACATAATTTCTGGTTATAAGCCTTATAAGGGAAATAAACAAAATGCCTGTACATTTACAAAGAAGGAGACTTCTCCTATAGGAAGTTACCCAAAAAAGTCCTCAGAAAAATACAAAACCAAAAACTAAATAATAATAGCCAGTTAGGCAAAAAGGTGAGCAGGGACAATCAAGACACAGGAAGCCTTGAAAGCCAAGGCTCAGAAACAAAGAAAAAAATTGGCATACTCTAGCAACAGAAAGGAAGCCAGGTAGACGAAAATGGTAGAAAGAGATGAAGCTGGAAAGATAGACAGGGACCAGACCATGCAGGGATGTGAAGGCCACGGTGAAAAAAATTTCTCTTCTATCATAATTACAAAGAGAAGCTACTAAAAAAGAGGAAAGGAAATTATCATCTGTGATTTTTATAGGCTTCTGAGAGATTAGACTGTAGAAGGCAAAGCGTGGTAACAAGAAGTTAAGACAGTGCTGCACAGGAATCCCAGTAAAAGGTAATGGTAGGCTGGACTAAAGTGATGATAATGGAATAGAGAAAAGCAGAAAATTCAAAATATAGTGCAGATAATACTTAGTGACAGATGATCAGAATATAGGAGATAAGGGCCCAGAACAAACAAGTAATAACTCTTAGCATTCTGGCTGCATCATTATTTATAAGGATATAACTTAAAGTGTGTTTCTAATAACAGAGAAGTAAGAATATTATGAAGGATCCATCAGATGTAACATTACTAATGTCTATGGAAGGTTTGCTTCTCTTTACGATCTATGAGGTAACGAGCATCATACCTAACTATGGGGGCCTTCAGTTTCCCACAGAGTTACTAGAAATAGTACCTACCACTCTCACAGAGTTGTTGAGAGGATTAAATATGAACCTATGAAAAACACAAGACAGTGGCAGTCCTCAGCTAAAGAAAGCTGTCACAAATCCCACTAATAATATCTCAGTATCCAGAATAAAGAAGGTATTCGATAAATTTTTTTATGGTTGAACAAATAGGCAGATAAAAGAAATGATGGAGCATCCTAGGTCATCTGACTCTACCCCATACTCCTAAAAAACTATGCACTTTTCACCAAAGGTTAGTAAAAAAGATTAACAATTTCACAACTGTTAAATTGTGAAACAAACTAAGGAGAGTTATGGAATCCCCATTAGAGACTTTTTGGCAGAAATGACACAACAATCCAAAGTGTAGAAGGTTCAGTATTATACATAGTCAAGTAGATTAACTAGAATAATAGGTAATTTCTGAGTGACAAAAATAATTGAAAAGCTTACTGGCCTACTTACAGGCTGGTGAGCCAAGGAATGCAATACCAAAAGAGCCCTTGGGAGGCAGGGGGTGGGGGGTGGCCAAGGCAGCAAGCGCTAGATGGGGAATACAAGTGAGTGCCAGAATAAAAGAACAGATTCCAAACTCTGGAGAAGAGGGCAAAAACACAAAGAGGCAAATAGCAAACGCCTAGATTAGTCCGAGTGTGAGAGACAGCCACAGATCAGAAGAAGCAGGTATCTACCTCTAAGGCAGCTGTAGGAAACTCTCCCACCCGCAGGGCCCAGGCTTAAGATCCACTGCTCCTAGGAGAGAGGTAGAAGAAAAAGTGTATTTCAGTAGAGAGACAAGAGACCCTCCTGACCCTCCTGCTAAAAGTAAGCAGAAGTATACTGTTGCTGAGGGAGGGACTGGAAACTCTCTGTCCCAAGTCCTACTTCAGACACCAGGCAGTTTGGCTGCCCCTGAGGGGGGAAAGAAGAAAAAGAATGAAAAAGCCTCACTCCTAGGACTGAGGGTCACAAGCCTTATCTAACTAAGACAGGGTAGACTGGGAAAACCAAGAACTCCTTCAGTCCATCACAAACTTGACAAATACAGAGAAAAACCCTCCACAGTGGGCGGCACCCGTAGCTCAGTGAGTAGGGCTCCAGCCACTTACACTGAGGCTGGCGGGTTTACAACCCAGCCGGGGCCAGCTAAAACAACAATGACAACTGCAACAAAAAAAATGGTCGGGCGTTGTGGTAGGCACCTGTAGTCCCAGCTACTTGGGAGGCTGAGGCTAGAGAATCACTTAAGCCCAAGAGCTAGAGTTTGCTGTGAGCTGTCCATGTCACAGCACTCTACCAAGGGCAATAGCTTGAGACTGTCTCAAAGATAATAATAATAAAAACCCTCTGCAGTGTAGAATATTGCGACAGCTGCTGATAGAGTAGTGTCTATACCCACTGTGCTACTGAAAAAGAATACCTGAGACTGCAATTTATTAAAACAAAGAACAAGAATTTATTTCCTCACAGTTCTGGAGGCTGGGGGATCCAAGATTAAGACACCAGCATCTGGGAAGACCTTCCTGCTGAGTCATTATATAGTGGAAAAACAGAGAGAGAACTGGGCTGAACTCACCTTTTGATGAGGACATTAATCTCACCTATGGAGCCTTAA
This sequence comes from Otolemur crassicaudatus, assembly GCA_963574585.1. Classification (NCBI taxonomy): domain Eukaryota; kingdom Metazoa; phylum Chordata; class Mammalia; order Primates; family Galagidae; genus Otolemur; species Otolemur crassicaudatus. The sequence goes on from CAUYQS010109284.1 coordinate 9,047, forward strand.
CGGCCTATTCTCATTTTAAAGAGCCATTTCATAATACTGTAACACAGCAGTCAAATTTGAGCATGAGTTTTAGTGAGACAAATATTTAAAACATAGCAAGCAGCAGCACTACAAAGGCCATACAAAGCACAAATTAACAGCAACCTGCTACTAGAGAAATTTCCAGTCTGTGATACACTATTAATAGTAACCACAGAGCAATACCCAGCCATACCCAGCTCAACAAAACTGACTTAACCTACTTTACTAATAATGTGACAAAAGAGGTGTATCCATTTATGGATAGGTAACATATACCTCAATCTCAACTGTTCATCATTCAAAACATATCAGAAAAGAACAAAAACAGCTAGGAAAAAACACAACTTATTGTCAAGAGATAAAGCAAATAACGAAACACAGAGCTGACCCAGATGATGTACCTATCAGACAGAGATGCTAAAATAACTACAATTAATCGGTAGGTTAAAGATCTAAAGGAAAAGATTTATATATTAAAAGACCTGGACAACATGGTAAGCCAGAAATTTCAGGAGAGATATGGAAACTATAAGAGATAGTAATACTCTTTTATAAAGTGTATTAAATTAAATTGAATACTAAATTAAAAAGCAGTATGAAAAATGGAGAATTCCTTTAACAGGATTTAACTTAAGATAAATCAACAGAAGTCACCCAACTGAAACCAAAAAAAGTGTTTTGTGTTTTAAATAGAAAGAAATCAGAGGGTGGCACTAACAACAATATCATGCTAACATATACTTAACTGAAGTCCAAAGGGAGAAGAGAAAAATCATAGGACAAAAGAATTATCTGAAAATATAATGGCCAAGACTTTCCAAAATTAATTAAAGACAGTAAACCACAGATCCAAGAAAGTCAAAAAGCCCTCTTAAGGGTGTTAAGTTATTGTTTCCTTAAATCAGGCAAGTCGAAGCAAAAGGTTTATTATACCAAAGACATAGCCTGAAATATCTGCTGGAAAGTATGTACACAGCAGATACTACAAAACTATTTTCTATTACCTATAAAAAGACAACAGCATACCATTTACCATCTCTACATAAAAATGAACCAGAAGGGAAAAAAAAAAAAAAGATGAAAAAACCTGAACTACTCACAGGGATGTCTAACCTTTTCCCTCTGCCACACAATGGAAGAAGTAAAGTTATCCTGGGCAACACACGAAACACACAAACACTAACAAAAGCTGATGAGCAAAAGAAAAGGCCTATGAGTAATTTTTGCAATATCCAACACCACAGATAAGCAAGACAGTACTCACATAATCTGCAAGCGGCCTACAGGCTGGAGGTTGGATATTCCTGCATAATAATTAAACACATTATTTATCATTTTCTTCCACAAGCCACTAATACTACTTAGACTTATAATAGCTAAAAACTGTCCATTTTCGCTAAGAACATTAAATAAAGGCAACTATTTGTGAGCTGTAAAAATAATTATTATATATGAATTTAGTTAAGTCCCCAGGATGCTAACCATACTTTGTGAAAAATCTATTACCCACAAATTTATCTATGATTTATCATTTCCACTACAATGAGAATTTGTATTAAAGTGGAAAACGGAGAAGACTGGGCGTAATGGCTCACACCTGTAATCCTAGCACTCTGGGAGGCAAGGCAGGTGGATGGACTGAGCTCAGGAGTTCAAGACAGTCTGAGCAAAGTGAGACCCTGTCACTACTAAAAATAGACAAACTAGTCAGGCATTGCGGTGGGTACCTGTAGTCCCAGGTACTCAGGAGGCTAAGGCAAGAGGATGACCACTGGCACTCACCCAAGGCAACAGAATAAGACTACCTAAAAAGAAAAAAAAAAAGAGGATCTAGAGATTGATAAGAGAAGAGCCAGATTTGAGACTTTTAAAATGCAATCTTGAGTTGAAGGAAACCTAAGTAAAATCTGCCTGGCCATAAAAGTTTGTCCATATCTGAAAGGTGAGGAAGAGCTACAATTCAAAGGTCCATCTAAGTGTTGGGGAAAAAGTCAAGTAGGACTGTCCAATATCCTCATGTACAGGAAGAATTCAAATTTTACCAATACTCTATGGATTACTGAAGGTGTTTCAGCCATACTAGTGGGGACATTCAAAGACTTGTTAAATAAATTTACCCAAAGCTTTCCCCATTGCATTTATTCAAATAAATTAACACATCTAAGACCACTGTGGAGGTATAAATGACCAATTCCAAGTAACAAAAAAAAATACCTTATTCTTCAATGGACTAGATACTAACTCATAGACTAAAATGTTCCTTACTGTACATACTATTTGGTACAACCTAAAATGGGTTTTTAAGCATCTCATATGCTATAGAAGGGAATTCTGACCCTTCTTTATAATAAGAGGATGACAAATGAAAGTTAACTTTTCTGAATTACTGAATTCAGAACATGCAAATGATTCTTCACTATGGTACTTTCTTTTAGTAAACATAAATATTTATTAATATTTATTAATAGGGGCCTTTCTGAGGCCTCACTCCACAGCCTATTCTTCCCAAAAGATCTGAGTTTTTCAATTTCTAATTCTTCTAGGATAAGATTTTGCTCCATCATAATTAGGAAGGAATTCTCTATAAACATTCCATGTCTAGCTTTGGAATTTGTATTTGATTGAAAACAGCTGCTGTTTATCTAGAAATCTTAAAGACTGACTAAATACAAAGCCTTACTTATTTTACTATCTTAATATAAAACTATTTCACTACCTTTTCATTCTTGAACAGTCTATTTTCATGTTACTACATTATAAATTAGAGGCCTAAGAATACTACAAGAGTTCTTTACTCCTTTACCAATCTAGAATATGAAGAAAAAATAATCTCAATTATTATTGAGTTTGATATTCAGGGCTTATAATGAATCTATCATGACTCTCAGTCATCTTCCTAAAAAAAAACTTTGAAAGAGTTTCTAAGTGTAAAACTAAATTTTTAGCACCCTATGAAAGCTACCAGATAATTTTATAAATAAATTTAAACAATTTATCATAGATTATTCTTATATAAGTTTGATTAAATTCAGAGAACCATACCAGTATATTTGCACATTTCTGTAAGATTTTTAAATAGATACCATAAAAAAAAATTACATAGCATAGGGCAAAAACAACTCAAGACTAGTAGTTAATAGTTCTGAGTTCCAATCTAGGTGTATTATATTAAGTTAAAGTTGATAGGTAAGAATACATGTATATAATACTTAAAGACATTTATCATTGTGACTTATATAACTGATATTATAAATGAGTAAAAAGATTAATAAACAAAACCAATGTGCCACTCAGCTTTAATTAAAGAAGTCTGGACACTAATAAATGCTAGAATCAGTAGCCTCATAAAATGAGGACCTTGCCAGCTTGTTCTAAAATCACATAGCATAAAACTACAAAGTGTCCCAAAAGTCACCCCTAAAGTTACCATACATAGGGAAAATGGCAAATTGTAGCTAAATGTACCTTTATTTACAAAATATTCATTATAAAATTTTATAAAATATTTATAAACATTCTTACATGTTCGCCACCTCTTTGTGCAATTAGCTACAATTTCCCATTTTCCCAGTTCCCCATATGGCAACTTTATGAAACATTTTTGGGACACCCTATATAATCAATATATAACAAAACCAGTAAATAACCAGAACAAATAAAGTCATAATAGCAAAAACTTCATTAATAAAATCCTGACAGCAAAGACTTTATTAGTTTTCTCCTATTCCCCCAGCACCTAAAAAATATCTAATGCCCCAGGATATATATAGTAAGCACTCAAACATTTACTGGATAAATATACTCCCCAACTAAGCAGCATAAAAACAATACCTTAGTCAATGCCTAATACTGACTTTAATAGTTCGAATTTTACATTAACCAGTACTTTTTAAATGTTTAAAGTCTGTGAGACTGCAAGTTGATAAAATTCTAACTTTTAAATAATCACATCATTTTACTTCCCTAAACTTTTTTAAAAATATGCGAAAAATCAATTAGAGTTCATGACTTTAGCCAAAATGAGTAATACGTTAATCATAATTACTCAGTTTACACAAATGAAGAACTGAAAGTTCATCCTATAATGTTTTCCACAAGAAGTTAGGAGTCACAAATTAAGATGTCCCACAGTTCTCCCTAAAAGTATTTACACACAAAATTTTTCAAGTGCCAATAAAGATATTTTAATAAGACCAGATGTCAATAATTAAGTCATACTATATTCTACTCTAACTACCCAAATATTTTAAAATGTTGGACATACTGAGTCAAAGTAATATCTGTAAGCCATTAATCACTATCCAGAGGCAAGGAATCAACAACTACAATAGATTATAAAGACAAACTTTCAAGTCAAAAAATATTTATGAAGCTATGGAACTTTTAAAAGAAAGACACTATAATAAATGCCTCACATGAATTTTAAAAAAAAAAATACTCTACAACATAAGCAGATAGAAATCTCTAGCTAAAACTGTCATAAGGAAGACGTAAACAATCTGTTAAGAGAATTCCAAGGTGTAAGAAGAAATCTTTTTAAGGACAGTTCTGGAAAGACCTTACAATAGCAGAAAACACAGAAGAATGGGAACATGTCAGATTTTGCCATCTGTATCTCCAACTCATACAACAGTACACTGAACACAGAACATTTACTGAACAAGCAAGCACTGGAATGTACCTTGAGAAAAAGTAAGAACACTTTAAGATGAAGAAAAAATAAATCATGGCTCGGCACCCATGATTCATTTTTAGTAGGGTGCCAGCCACATACACAGAGGCTGGTGGGTTCAAGCCTGCCCCAGGCCTGCTAAACAATGACAACTGCAACCAAAAAAAAAGCCAGGCACTGTGGTGGGCACCTGTAATCACAGCTACTCGAGAGGCTGAGACAAGAGAATTGCTTAAGCCCCAAGAGTTTAAGGTTGCTGTGAGCTGTGACACCACAGCACTCTAACCAGGGCTATACAGTGAGAGTCTGTCTAAATAAAAAAAAAAAAAAAAAAAAAAGCAGGAAATAAGGTATAGTCAAAGAGCAAAGGGTAGTTTAATTTTGCTATGCAGAAGATAAGAGTTTGTCTCAAATATGAGCTGCAAAGAAACTTTATATTTAATTTAGTATTAACCATAAATACTAAAAATTTCATTAATGAAAGTGTTTATAAGAGAATGTAAGGTGAGTTAAAAGATTATTGCCTCCTTTAGGCCAAACGATTGCATTCAGATCTAATATGGTAGCATCGAAAATTAAAAGAATTGAGGAAAGGGTTAAATGTTAACTCTAAGAATTTGTACTTGGTTAGTCAGAAAAACAGTTGTACCATCAAAACAAACACAAAGTCAAAAAAAAAAAAAAACGGGTAAGTCAGGTAAAGAAAATTAAATTGAGCATTCTTTGCTATGTACTTCAACACACTATTTTACTTAATCTTTGCAATACCTATGAGGCAGTTATATCCCTCTTTATAAATAAGACAAAAGAGATCAAGATCTTTCCCCAAAGATCATAAAGCCAATTAGTTACGTAACTTTTCCTCTCTTCTTCCTTCCTAAAAGATCTTCCATTTTATTCAAATATGGGACAGCAATGTGCTCAGGAAGATGAACTCCTCTCCCCAGCCCTAGGGGAAAGAAGCATGTTTCTATTTCCCTTGTCCAATAACCCAATGAGACACAGGAGAAATATGCTAAAGGCTTCTAGAAAAGATTTTCCTAGAGGCTATTAGCATCATGGAATTCATTAGGAACCTTAAAGGGAAAAATGGAAGAGTAGTCCTTGAGTCCACCTTTCTTTCATTCCTATTTCCCAATCTATCTGGAAGCCAAATCAATTCTTATTCCAAAGTATACAATACTGACACATAATTAAATGAATTTTTACAATGTTTTCATCAGTTCTGCTCGTTACAGGCTGCCTGACCTCTCTTTATAGGTGATGCTTTCTCTCCCCTCAGAAAATATTTATTCCATTTATACACTGCCATTTTCTTCATGGCATTATCCTCATAAACTAGGACTAACATGCCCACTCTTGCCAAGTTTATCAAGAAATTTAATGTTGACTGTTGCTCTAATTTAAGCTTTGACGTTGTCACAGCAGCACAGAAAAACATGCAACAAGAATGAAGGCCACTCAGCAACACACTGCCCCATGTCGACAGGAACACAGCTATGAGACACTGATATACCAAGGTTATGAAACCTTCCCTAGTTGTTTGTACAGTGATGGCAACTTAAGCACACAGTGGCAAGTTTGAGAACTTACTTGTCAAACCTCATACTTAAAACCCTATCACTTTACTCCGTAAAATTTTTCAACTGCTTCCTATTACCCTCTGAATAAATCCAAACAAGGTAATAAAGTCTGTGAGGCTCTGTACTATCTGGCCCTCCTCTATGCTACAGCCAGATCTCATACTACTCCCTCCCTCCCTCAAGATGTTCAGGCAAAATGATACTCTATAATTGCTTCAAATAATTCAAATTCTTTCCTGCTTCAAGGTCTTTGCCTAAGCTATTGCCTCTGTGTGAAATGCTATTGCCCAATTCCTCACAGACTCTGTTCTTTATTGGCCTTTAGTTGTCATCCAAAATGTGACCTCCTTAGCCCCCCACAACCAGCCTACCTAAATTAACAGGTCTCCCACATCATCCATGTCATTTTCCATTTCATGTCTCTTTTTTCCATAATAGTATTTCTTACAATTTAAAATACTGTTTTTTCTGTCTTCTCAACTAAAATGCAAGCTTCATGGGAACAAAAGTCATATTCCTTAATTATTGTGTCTCAACAAAAAACCTGGCATTCAAATCTGTACTAAGTACTTTCACATAAAAAAAAAAAATGTCTAAGTCTATTAAGCATATACAAATTTCTAAAAGACTATAGAAAATAGAATTTTGATGTCATGCTTATCTCTAGTTATTGATGTATTTTCAGTATGTTCTAAATTTTCTATAATAAACCTTTATAATCAGAAATTAAAGATTTTTAAGTCTAATATTTCTACTACAAAATGCTTTAAATCTTTATATCATATAAAATAATAAAAGCATAAAATGACTTAAGCTAATGATATATACAATTTTTTCTAATATTTCTACCACACAATGCTTTAAATCTTTATATCATATAAAATAATAAAAACATAAAATGACTTAAGCTAGTGATACATACAATTTTTTTTTAATATCACAGTACTTTTTTAATCAGTCTAGACTTAGCTTCATATTTCTACAAAGTTTTAACTAATCTTAGACCATTAATGGTCTGGTAATTTGGATCACACAAGTGCCTTAACTATGCCTTAACACTTTTTAAAAACCAACAGAAAACATCTTAATAATACTCAATAAATCATAGTACGGTTCATTAAATTTCTTTTTACTTATAAATGCTACCTTTACCTATAAATAAGTAAACCATATCTGAACACTTAGCCTTGCTGGGCCCTATTTTGTGCACTTTGCATAGATTAACTCATTTATTCTTCAAACCTCATTTTAGAGATAAGGAAATTTAGGCACTAATAGATTAAATCATCTACCTAAAATTACAAAGCCATTGTCAACCTGAGATTCAAAACCAGGAAATCCTGTTGTAGTCTAAAAACTATGCTTCTAATCACACTATAATACAAAAGTGGAAGCAGACATATGGCCCAGATAAAAGTTCAAGATATAAGATGTCATGCTTCTTAAAGGTTACATTCCATCATCCTTAAATATTCATCAAAAGCAAGTACCCACCCACTGAGGATACTGATTTTAAAAAGGTATACTCATGGGGATTCTGGGAAGATGGCTGACTGGTAGCAACCCTGGTCAGAGGCTCCTGAACAAAGGAAGAAAAACTGGTTGGAATCAGAATCTATGAAGTCAAAGACGGGGAGCTGAGCCCAGAAAGAAGTTCGGCAAGCTAT
>CAUYQS010109289.1:0-44310 GCA_963574585.1 Otolemur crassicaudatus
ACAGTGATGGCTGCAACCAAAAAATGGCCAGGCTCTGTGGTGGGCGCCTGTAGTCCCAGCCACTTGGGAGGCTGAGGCAGGAGACTCGCTTGAGCCCAGGAGTTGGAGGTTGCTGTGAGCGTGATGCCATGGCACTCTACCAGGGGGATAGCTTGAGGCTCTGTCTCAAAATAAATAAATAAATAAGAATAATAAAAGCTTCATTTTTGCTAGTTTTTCTGCCCCTGTTATTTGCCCCCCCCTTAATTTTATCCCTTAAGGTTTTATGTTTGCTTGTTTTGCTTTAATTTATAGTATTTTTTTTTCTTCTCCATTTGACTGGAGAGAGGGTCTTGCGTCTGCTGGGGCTGGCAAAGAGTTGTAGATGTCAACAGACCCACCCAACTCAGCATTGCCAGAGGTTAGGATTTGTTGGTGTGGGTCACATTACCCTATTGTACACTACTATTCTCCTGTCAATCTCCTTCTGTTACTCTCTTCTTTCTGTCAATCTTCCCATTTACTCACCCCCTTTCTTTTTTCTTTTCTCATTTTTATCTTTTATTCCTTCCTGTTCTTCACTCTCCTGTTCCTTTTAGTCCTTTACCAAAAGGGCATTTCAGTACCTTATGTCAGAGGCACAGTAACTTAAAGAGCAAGAGGAAGTGAAAGTAGAAAAACAGGGTAAGGACACAGACAAAAATAAGACACTCATGAGGAAGAAACAGCAGAAAAATCCTGCCAACATGGAAAACCAAAACAGAATAACCTCCCCCTCCAGGGATCATGAGGTAGCCACTTCAGAGGATTTCACCTAAAATAAATGTAGAAATGACAGAAGGAGAATTAAAAATATGAATGATAAAAACAATGAAGGAAATTGCTGAAAAAGTGGAAAATAATCAAAATGTAATCCAAAAACAGAATCAAATAAGAGATAAACAATATAAAGATTACAGAAAGAATTTAGCAGAGATTAAGGAATTAAAGCAGTCAATCAAGGAAACTAAAGATGCAGTAGAAGGTACCAACAACAAATTAGACCACGTAGAAGAAAGAATCTCAGAGGTAGAAGATAAAGTTCTTGAGCTAACACAGGCAGTTGAAGAGATAAAAAAAAAAAAAGAGAGAGAGAGAGAGAGAGAAAGCAGAATGTTCACTGACAGGACTTATGGGACTTTAGGAAGCATTCTAACATAATAATTATAGATATCCCAGAAGGGAGAGAAGAACACCCCAGAGAAATGGAAGCCCTACTAGAGGATATCATAAATGAAAATTTCCCAAATATGACCAAAGATTCTTATACCTCTTCCAGAGGGACATTGAACCCCAGGTCATCTAAACTGAAACAGAGCTTCTCTAAGACACATTGTCATGAATCTATTCAAATTCAAGATGAAAGACAAAATTCTGCAAGCAGCCAGGAGTAAGCACCATTTGACTTACAGGGGCAAGTCAGGGTGACTGCAGACTTCTCAAATGAAACTTTTCAAGCCAGAAGACAATGGTGATCTACCTTTAATCAACAAAACAATTTTCAGCCCAGAATTTTATACCTTGCTAAGCTAAGCATTAAAACTGACAGATAGAACAAATCACTTATTGACATGCAAACACTGAGGAAGTTTGCCATAACAAGACTAGCTCTACCAGAAATACTCAGACCTATTCTACACGCTGACCATCACAATGGACCACCAGCAAAGTAAATACCCAGAAACTAAAGGACAAAACCTAGCTTCCACAATTATGCAAAAGGTAAAACTAAAGCAATGGATTTTCACAAAATAAGATGAGTAGAGGGTCACCACACTTATCAATTATCTCAATAAATGTTAATGGCTTGAATTTCCCACTGAGGGGGCATAGACTGGATGATTAGATAAAAAAGCACAAGTCATCCATTTGCTGTCTGCAAAAAAAGACACCTTGCCTCAAAGAACAAAGTAAAACTCAAGGTCAAGGGATGGAAGACAATTTTTCAGGCAAATGGAAATCAGAAGAAGAGAGGGGATGCAATATTATTTTCAAATACAAGTGGAATTGAAGTAATTAAAGTCAAAAGCAACAAAGATGGACATTTCATATTGCTGAAGAGAACAATAAAATAAGAAGACATTTCAATTCCAAATATTTATGCCCCAAACTGAAATGCTCCCAGGTTCTTAAGTAGTCTGAGCAATATGATATCCCATAACACCATAATAGCAGGGAACTTTAACACTCCTCTTACAGAGCTGGACAGATTCTCTAAACGGAAACTAAACAAAGATAGAAGGGACTTAACTGTGACCCTAGAACAACCATGCTTAATAGATATATATAGAACACTCTATCCCAAAGCTAAAGAATAAATGTTCTTCTCATCAGCCCATGGAACATTCTCTAAAATTGATCATATCCTAGGACATAAATCAAACCTCAAGAAAATCAAAAACATTGAAAATTTACTATATATCTTCTCAGACCATAAAGTAATAAAGGTGGAACTCAACTCCAACAAAAACTGTCATCCCCACACAAAGGTATGGAACTTAAACAACTCTATGCTGAATGAGAGTTTGGTTAAGGAAGAGCTAAAAAAGGAAATAATTAACTTCCTTGAGCATAACTACAGTCCCATCAGCAGTGCATAAGGGGCCTTTCTCTCCACATCCATACCAGCATCTGTTGTTTTAGGACATTTTAATGTAAGACATTCTCATTCAAGTTGGGTGATATCTCATTGTGATTTTGACTTCCATTTCTCTAATGATTAGAGACATTGAGCATTTTTCATGTGTTTGTTAGCTATTAATATATTTTCATTTGAAATGTTTCTGCTCATGTGTTTTGCCACCTTTTTAATGGGGTTGTTGGGTTGTTTCTTGCTGATTTGCCTGAGTTCTTTGTAGCTTCTGGTTATCAGTCCTTTATTACATGTATAGCATATGAACATTTTCTCCTGTTCTCATGGGTTGCCTATTTGCTCTTTTGATTGTATCCTTGACTATGTAGAAGCTTTTAAATTTGATCATGTCCCATTTATTTATTCTTGTTGTTGCTGAGATTTCTTTTAAGGATTTCTTCATGAATTCCCTGCCTAGACTAATATCTATAAGAGTTTTTCTATCATTTTCTTCCAGAATTCCTGTAGTTTTCTGCCTTAGGTTTAAGTCTTTTATCCATTATAAGTAAATTTTTTGTGAGTGCTGAAAGGTGCAGATTCTGTTTCATTCTTTTACCTGTAGCTATCCAGTTTTCCTAGCATACTGAAACATCACAAGAATGTAGAAATAAACACATGTACTCAATACGAAATTAGAACTAATGGATCAACACTTAAGTGCACATATGGAAATAAATCTCAATGAAAATCATGTTGGGGGGAGAGAAGAATTGAGGAGTGTACGTTTACAACTATTGGGTACAACTTGCACCATCTGGGTAAAGGGCACATTTACAACTTTGACTCATGTTGTACAAAAACAAAGTATGTAAACAAAACATGTGTATCTCCTAATGTTCAAAAATGAAAAATTTTAAGAAATTCTTCTTGCAAATGATTTATTTAAAAAATTGGTCAATGACCCAATTCTAGCCAATGCACAAGAGAATATTTTTGATGGAATTTTAAGGGAAGATTTTCATATTATTTAATGTGAATTTCACTCTCATACTGGACCTAAAGCAAGAGGCATGTAGACATGGTGGCTGCTGATAGCTACCTTATAACAACTGCAGGAGGAATCACACTTAGTGTAATGTTGTTGGAAGAATATCAGGGCAGGCAGAACCTTGGTCCTTGATGACAATTAATGACCCCTGAAAAATTGCCTATCTTGCATTTATATAAAATAGTACTTTTTTATTTTTGTTTAAGTTATTTTACACATAAATTGAGCATAATTATAGTCAGGCTCATTTAATTTTAATTCTTAAATGTCAATAAATGATTTTGTTTAGCCACAACACAAATAAACACTTGTGTGCATGCACACACACACTGCGAGAGATAAAGAGAGAGAGATAGAGAGAAAGAAATTGCCTATCTTTTGTTCTTGTGAAATATGAACAATGTAAAGTATTGGAAAGTGTTTTGAAACATTCATAAGTATATATTGGTTATTATTGTCATTGCCTCCATTTTGATTAAGCTCTCATTCCTGATGAAGGAATTTCTTTAAAAATATTTCCATGGTTATATGCAATACTCTTTTGGGAAGGCCCAAAGCTTACTTTTGCATAAGTAATTATTAACACAATTCAGAAATAAATCTTACATGGGCTAATAGAGAATCTAACTGGATAAAGAAAATCTACCTTGTGATTATTGTATAAAACATCTCACTGAGTAAACCTATAAAGTACAGACTTTATATATATCACTTGCATCTTTATTACACATGAAACATATAATTTTGCTATGTATATCATTCAAAAGTAAGTCTGAAATGGTAAAGGTGAGAATTCAAACCAGCCCAGGTATCTTCTAGGTCTTGATCCAGTGAAAATAACACTCTGAAGGAACATGTATGCATACCAAATCCCACATACTTGTACTCTCAAGAAGTATACAAAATTTCTGAAAATGGGAGAATGTATCTTGTGTTTACTATGGGATGCTTGGGGTTAGAGACCTGAGTGTGTAGCATTGATGCTTCTCTTCTGATAATGAAGACTTTCTGAGCTCCTTCAGCATGCATCCTTCTAAAAAGAAACCAGCAGAGAGTATGGGTAATATTTTGGGTAATATTTTCAAATCCTAGAGCAACAGTAGTGAGATAAATGTAGGAAGGTGCCATTATAAACAAGACTGTGTTCCAAAGACTAGTAGGATGTATCTGGTCATAGAGGCCTAATTGCCTACAAAATTCAGGAAGAGAAGCATGGGAATAAAACACAGAAAACTGGGGGAAGGATAAGCCTATGTTTGGTTGGGATAAGCTGTCCTAAAGGAGGAAGGGACTGGCGTGGAAGTCTTTTCTGCCTTTCTGGGCATAGTCCTTAGCCACCTTATCTTGCCATTTATCAAGCCTTTGGACCCTTCCTAAGTATTATTTAAAAACACCAAATATGGGATATATATAGGCGTTGACTTTATTTTTAATTATTATGGGTACATAATAGTTGTATATCTTTATAGGGTGTAGGTGATGTTTTTATAAAGGTATACAATGTGGATTAACCACATTTGGGTAATGAAAGTATCCATCACATTTTTTTTTGACCCTGAATTACACTTTGTGAACAATTTACAGATGAAGATGTTAATCTTAAGAGAAGATGACTTTAAGGAGCAAATAGGTAATGGCAACATTGACCAATAATGCACTACATATCTTTGTTCACCTTTCCAGATTGACTTCCCATCTCACTTTGGTCTTGGAGACTGGCTTGTAACCATTTACAATAGCAACATTGGGATACTTCATTCTGTTTCCTGGTTGTGTTTTACCAATAAAGAACTCCAATAGAAGATGTGAAGAGAAGGAGAGTAGATAGTTATATATTTCTCTGCCCTCTCTTCCTAGCACATTATTTTGGGATACCTATGTCCTATGATCAAAAGTCACTCCTCTCTCTGGAGTTCTTCAATTCTAGATCCCAATGACCATTCTATTCACTTAGATCTAGCAGTGGCAGAAGTGGCAAATTTCCCCAAGATCCCTGGACTCTCTTTTTTAAGCCTCTTATAAGTAAACCTTTAACAAATTATGTGAGTATAGCTTTGCTATGTAAAGTCTAATTGATACAGAAAAAAGTATACATAGTATGTACAGAAAAGCCTATTTTTTGTTTCCTTTGGATAAACTATGCAGGGCCTCATATAGATGATAATCATTGGGAATGCCATATATGCATATATCCTCCTATTAGTATCTGAATGTGTCCTGTGAAATAAAAATGGTCAGTGGTTATATAGATTTTTTAGAGATTCTTTCTACATCATCTCCAGCCCACTGTGCGCATTTCTAAAATTGTTCTCTTCTTTCCTGTGAGGTTTTTTTTTAAAAAGGACTGTAGTAGAGTCATCCATTATTGTAGGAAAGCTTGATACAAGGGAGAAGAATAACAACAGCACAGAAAATCTGTATTCTGGCTATGACTGAACAATAGAACAGAAGGTGTTTTTCTGAACTCTGAACAATGGGCATGTAAGGATAATTTCAGCTGCAGAGCTAAGCAGTTTGGATTGACAACAACATAAATCAGCTTTGACAATGCATCCCCTCAGCCGAGTTCATTCATTCATCCAAATTAGAAAACAGAAGCTTAGAAGCACAGTACTAGCTGTTAAAGGATAGAAAACATGTTTGGGGAAATTACTCGTGGATAACATGCTAGACAGACTATGAAATGATATAGGACTCAGCTGAGCAATTAGCACAGTCACAAGTACTCTTTATCTAGACATATGATGCAGGGGTGTCTTTTTTTTCCTTAATACATATCTTTGTTTTATGAGATGAAGCTTAGGAGAAACCTATAAAAAGAGACTTGGATTGATAGTGATGATATTAGAGTTGGTTAGGATATTTGACAGCAGGGAGAGAAGGTCAGGGAATAGTTACTGTGGCCCTATTTAGAATGGATATTTAATAATAAATATTGCCATAGAAACAATAGTCACAAGTCCTTCTTATCCAGCTTGAATCCTGCCAATAGAAAAAATTCACAATGTTCAATGTGACCTTAACCAAAAACCACCCTCTTTGTATGCCAACTTTTCCTCCTACAAGTGGGAATTGAAGAGGGACACATTCAACTTCTGTACACTTAGGATCTCATAAATCATCCCTACTACACCACTGCAGAATTGCATAGATGACTGGACCTGTTGTGAATAAATTGTGGCAGTTTTTTTCAGATCTCATACACAAAGTATGTTAGTTAGCGCTTAGGCACATTTCCTCATTTTGTTGGTATTCAACTTATTCCATCCTTTTTAAGTAATAGTTCTCAGATTTTGCCTAGAAAATTATGATCATTTTGTTACTGATATTCTCATTTCAATCATATTCTTCCCACTAGGGTTATGGACTTATCTTTCTAACCCCCAAGACATGCCCTGGTGCTCCTTTGGCTTCTTACTACCCACAGTAAAAATATGACTATTTGATAAAGAATTAATAGTGCTTCATGACCTGAGTACATCACATTTTATCAATAGCCTTAGCCTAGAACTCAGAATATTAAGATCAATTACTAGTTTCTTGTACTAAGCAATGTGACCTTATTTAGATAATCCCTTCCCCATCAATGTGTTAAAAAAGAATCCAAAGGAAGAAAGGTTAGGAGGAGGAGAAAAAAACCAACTAGCTCTAAGTCTTTTCCAAGTTAACACCATAATTTGGCAGTTGATGTTTCAGCTTCAATGTTATAATTCATAAATCCATGTTTTCTGTCGTTTTTTCTCAGATTAAAATGTACCTTCAATATTCTGCAACTATGATACCTCTTATACATATTTGGAAGCTCAGTTCAAAGGCCATCTTCCCAATGATGCCATTAATTCCTGAGATAAACATAATTTTCCTTCATCTGTGCTCTAATAAATACTTTAATATCAATTTTTCTATAATGTATACCACAACTAATGATTTCTCAGGCAGATTTTTCTGGCCATAATTTTGCCTAGAATATATAGTTATGAATAGTTGTAAAATAAATGAAATGAAGTCTGTGTTGGAAAACAGGAAGGGAAGTATTTGGTATGGTATTCTTAATAATGTTACTTATAGTGTACCTGCGCGATGATGCCGTGCTCTTTCCTGCTGCCAGATGAGCCAGTTTGAAGCAATGCGGAGAAACAAACTACATCAAATGGTCTGCCTCTCATTCCATACCTTGCTTACTATTGCAAAAGATTCTGAACTTCTTCCAAGGTCATAAGATTTACATTTAAATTCCGAATCCCAGGAAATTTTTTCAGTTAAGGAATTTAGACATGATCTGGTATAATGTCTTGATTTAGCACGAGTGAAAACTGTGGAGAGGTGAAATGAGGTCAGCTTCCTGTCAGTGTTCCTGCAAGGTCTGGTATTCTTCCACTCTTGAGCCTTTCTAAAACTCTGTTTTTCCTCCTCTTATGACCCAACACCAGCTTCCATTTTTGTCAAGGGACAGCTTTCTCTACTTTATCCTGGAAAAGTGGAGTTTGTCTCAATTTTTAAACTGCCTGCCTCATAGCTATCCAGCCTTTGCAAGCATCCTGTAATCATTTCTTCCTGTAAGTCCCCTCATACTTCACAATGAGGCTCTTCTTGAAGTTACTAAGCACAGTCCTTTCAAGAGAACACAGCTAATTTATCCCAAGTGTTGGCAGGGGGTGAGGGGAACACTTGATATAGGCCAGAATTCTTTTTACTGCCTCATCATTTTATTAGCCACACCATCGTCTCAAGCTTTGAAAGTACTTATCACTTTCGTGATATACAGGATATAAGTAAGAAAATAACTAAAAGGATAAAATATTATATAGTAAATTTATTCAGATAATTTTCATGATTCAAGAGAGAAAAGATGCTCCAACATTTAAGCCCATCTGAAACGGCTGCCCTTACAGGTTGTAATATACTACTTAGTATATTAGTATACTACCATACTTAGTATACTAATCTACAGGGTGGGGACAGGCACACCATTCTTTAGAACCACATCCCATCCCAGGAAAGAGTGATCCTTATATTTCTCACACAACTGAACCCATTTTCAGAACTTCACTCCTAACTTGCATTTTCCCAACCTCTGAATTATCCTGCTTAGAGAATGTCACCATTGCAGCTTTATCAGAAGATGGAAGAAATCAACGTTTTCTGGAAGGGATGACTTCAAAGTGCCCGGAGGCATCTATTTTAAAAACTGCTAATGCCCACTTTCAATTTCCCTCTTGCTTCAGAGGGATAACAGAACTTCAATGTTATTTATCAAAACAATATGTTTACCTTTTTTTAATAAGCCACCAAACAAAAATGTTTAGACATCTCCATGTTAACTGACCATACGCTGATTGACCAGGACATCCAAGAAGGCGATTGCTGTGTGGATGAATAACGGCAGGCTCAGTTGACATTTGTTTGCTTCCTTCCTTACCCCTTATTCCATTCCAGCTTACAATGCAGACATGTGCCTGGAGTTTCTATAGCTACCCCGAGACAGGTGGAAAGATAGCAAAGCAGAAGTATAAGGAGAGTAGAGTTGGAGCTGTTTCACTGATACTGGGCCTCCTACCTCCAAATGCCTTGTAACTTGAAGTAAAATAAATCAATTCTGTACATGATTGAGGTACATGTGTTGGATTTCTTTTACATGTGGCTGAGCCCTAAAGATGCAAGTATTAGAGAAGAGGTTAATCCCTCACGGGTGTCAAGATGCTCAAATATCAAATCTCTTTTAGGGGACATATTAATAGCAGCTGACTATGACTGAACTCTATGTGAAGGATGAGGGTGGGCAAGAAATACAAAAATATAAAATAGAATACATGCTAGTAATTTAAAATTGCTCTAGGCACAGGGTAATTAATATAAATTTATTTTTTTAATATTTAATGCAAGATGCATATTTTTACTTCTGTTTTGCAGATCTGGTAATGGAGTGTCTTATGTAAATTTTACCTGATCCAAAGCTAGGTCTATTAACCCAAGAAATTTATCTTTCAGTTTATGCTTAATGTAATTTGAGATTATTAAAGTTGCAAGAAATGAAATGGGCCCACTCAACAGGAGACATAGAATGCTTTCAAAGCTAGATCCATATTTTTTGCCACCAAAGATGAAAGGAGAGAAAACTACAGAGTTAGGTATGGAATACCAATTGACCTTTCATGATGCTTCCTCTTTTCCCTTGACCACCATTTCTGACAGTGATGAGCAAATAGAATGGGGAACCAATCCTGGCTTCTGGAAAAAACAAGATTCCTCAAATAAATAGTTGTGATTTAAAGTTACATAATGTGGTTTAATAATAAATTTAGAAACTGAAGGCAGTAATCCGTGGCTATAGGAATGGAAATTTGTCAGAGCAAATACTAATGTCTTAGCACCACTAGGCACAGCGTAAGCAGAATTTGGACAAATGAAAATCTATCCTGTTATATAGACTCTTTTTACTCAGAACTAATTGAATGTTTTCAATAGTTGAAAATTCATAGCAGAACTTAATGTATGTTTTGATTACATGTAATTATGTCTGAGCAACATGCCTAGCAAATTTTACATAATTTTCATTGTAAGTGATATTGTTAACACTTAGCTCATCTAAACTCTGGTATTATATGCTTCCACATAACTGATATAATGATACGTGGATTAAGAGCATCCATTTTAAACATTTATGTCAATATTTAGGTGCCCATCAAGAAAGAATCAGAGAAACAATTCTTTTTCTCTTTAATCAAGCCTATTAAAGTGTAGCTTTGATGTGTTCAATCTTTCTGTAAAAGCATTTAAAATATATAATAGCAATAGGAATGCACTATTTTATCATTTACCACAATCTTTGGGTAAAAACAAAATAAAGCTTAGCCTTCTTTAAACCTTCTTTAAATATCCAGCACAAAATACCCTCATGAATACATGCCTTTCTTTCCTAATCATGTTCCCCTTACATCCCCTTTAGAAAGTCTGACCAGCTCTACTCTGGGAGATTTTGCTTATGCCCTTTTTCAGGGCATGTGGTGGCTCACTTGCCATCCGGTGAGCTCGGGTTACTTGGACCAGGAGTAACTGAATTAAGACAGTATTTGATTTTTATCTCTGGAGTCCATCTCGTCTGATACTCAAAGTGAGTAGATACCCAAGGAACTGGGACCTTCCTCAGATCAGGGCCCTTGAAAATAAGTTTGCAGGTTTTCCCCTGTAGAAAGACAGATGGCCCAAAATCCATACTGTGCTTTCCTTGCCAAGCTTTGTTTGCTGAAGAAAAGGCTACCTTTTCCTAATTCCCCCAGAGGCACTGTTTGAGCTCATATACCTCAGGATGGAATAGACAAATGGCTACCTGTTTATTCCACATAAGGGCCATATATACAAAGTGGCCTGGATTGTTGAAGGAGTTAAGAAACCAAAGAATGAGGTAGACAAATCCAGTTTGTCACTACAGGGTGTTTGTTGGGAAACTTATAGACAGAAATATAGCCTTGGGTGGCCATCCCACACCCAGGGTTTATATACTATAGGAAAACAGTATATGTGCAAACCTCTAGTATAGGCAAGAATGCTATAGCCTGTAATTTGTTCAGTAACATCAAGTTTGCTTTGCTCTAACAGTATAATTTATAATGAGTACAATGTCGATAGTAAATATGGTGGGAATCAGGCATGCACAGAACTAGGGTTAATCAGAAGTCAACATGGCCGATTAGCATCCAAGATGAAATCACTTTTGTCTCCACAACCCACCCCTCTAATCTGGCTTTTATAATCACATGTATACACTTCTTTGGCAATGGTCCCTGAGCCTCTAGGAAGGAGGGATGCTACACAGAGATGCCATAGATGACACATTGAAGCGCAGGCTACAGCCACAGCACAAGCAATAACAAGTGGGGAAGTAATAATACCTTTGCCCACCATGTTCCTAGGATCTAAACCAAGAGGTGTACCACAGAGCAGCAAAAGAAACAGAGAAAATTAAGGGCAGAAATTGCATATCAAATTTGTTGCCTGAGTGGCAAAGGTTATAGTTTTATGTGTAAGTTTCTAGGGCAGCAAAGGGCCATGTCAAAGGGTATGCTCTTTAAAAGGGGTCATGTGCCAGTGTATTAGTAAGTGCAACATCTATATTAGCTCAGACTCCAATGTGATTGATGAAGACCAGTTTAGATGGCAGGGCATACCTCACTCTCTGGCAAGAAGTAGCGTATCCAACCTGGGGGAAGTTGCCAATCCAATCCCAACTCAAATATTTCATTCTCTGATTTGAGGTCTTGAGGAGTCCTAAATAATATTGGTTGTTGTCTCTTTATCAGCTCCAGCAGAAATATGTCTGGTCAGAATTCCTTGACCACTGTAATCAATGAAACTTCCTCTACAGTGGTCTGGAGTCCTTGGACACTGCCAGCCCCAAATTCAAGCTAAGTTTTCCTATGGCTTGAGGCAAAACATTGGCTTACCCATGAAAAGTATTGGATTGTGGCAGTGCTGGAAATTGTGCCTTGAAAATACTACTTTTCCTTTCAATCAATACAGTTTAGTGATTATATGGTAAGTGAAATCTCCTTTCTGTACCCTCTTTGTGTTCTGGTCTTGGCCATCATGCCTGGTGAAATGTGTCCCTTAGTCACTATCAATGACTGAAGGATATTCATATATGACACTGAGGGGCTCCAAGCCCTTATGCCTAGTTTGCCCTTTGCAAGGTAAGGAATGCAGTAGTCCTGTGCCAAGATGCACATGTTAGTGCACACTTTGTCCATTACTGATCCAATGTAGTCTACTTACCAGTCTTTCACAATCTCTCACAGGGGCACTTGTCATATATTTAGGTGTATGTGAAATGTGGCTGGGGTACAGGAGAGCAAACTAAGTAGTTTGTTACTGCTGCCACTAAATCTGCACAGCGGAGGGATAGTCCTACTCCCTCTGCTGTTTGCCAGTCCACGTGTGTACTGCAATGCTCACTGTGTTTATGTACGCAGTTAGCTAGCTTACATGATTGTGAGGAAGCCATCTTCTAACTTTTGCTAGTATGTCAGTCTCTACATTACCAGAGGGTGAAACTGGCCAGTATGCTCAACCATAATATACCATTAGGCTCTCAGAGGATTCTAATTGTCTTTTTCTTTTATTTAATTTCTGATTAGATGCTGGCACAGATATGGAAAGAAGAGACACTTTTATATATAGACAGAAGTGTAGTCTGCTGTTGGTGGATCCTAATTGTCTTTCCACATATCAACTCTTCATAAGGTTTTTTCAAAGTACATACCAGTCATCTAGTGCTCATGGGAAAAACCAAGTTGTAAGATTCTTTGGTACTTATCCACTGTCCTTACAGGCTCATGGGTACAGATCACTCATGCAGGGCAGAGTTCTGCCCATCAATTACTTTGTTGAATTCCCATCTCAAACCAGGTATTATCTGTCTGTTGTCCATACATGCAGGTTACCCATCCAGATGGCTCAGCCCACCTGAGTCCCAAGTGTTTTCAGCAGTAGGGACCATTTCTTTGTGTACAGTTAGAGGCATCTTCTGAGGGGATCCACACTGTTTGGCAGGCCCAGGCTGGATTCAAACCTGCCAGCTCTTATGTATGTGGCTGGCACCTTAGCTGCTTGAGCTATAGGCACCACCATGTTTGTTGTTTTAACATTCTAAATTTCAGGTGGTTTGCTTTGTAGTAGAACCCAATTGGGACAGTATGAAATACTTCTATTACTTTAAAAAAAAATCTTTCCCTCAATACTTCCTTTTTTGCAACCCCAATTGCCTTGACTTAGATTGCAATTTTGAAACAGCGCAGTTCATGAGAGAAGAAGCCAATATCTCACTGAAACAATCTGAAACATCCAGTTTGGTAGCCCTCAAGAATTTTTGTTAGGGAGAGTTCACATATCCTTAAACAAAGGCCCTTTCCCTGAACCTTGAGAATCTTAGATATTCAGAAAGAAAACCATTCTTTGCATGATTTCTTAGCACTTAATGTAGCTTACTTTTGTTCTAAATGTGATTCTTTACAACATATGCTTGCTTTGATGGAAGAAATTAGCAAAAGATTATTGCTTTCCCTAAGTCAATTAGGCTGAAAAGAAATGAATTGTTTTTCTTTTGCTGTCACACCAGCTTTATTTCTGAGACAACATGGGCAGGAATTAGATTCTTGTAATGAAAATGTTAGGCATATAGCTAAAAATCCAGCTCTCCTAGCGCAGGGCTCCCAGGCTCCCATCACACCTAAATCCAGTATTGCTCACACATGGGGAGGAGAAAACACTCTACCAGTCTACAATCAGACCTTGGTGTGCCAACTGCAGAAGAATGTAAAAGACCACCAGCCTGGGGCCTACCAACAGACATAATAGAGTCTTGAAAGTGACCTAGAACACTGGAGGCAAATAATCATGTCATTAGCTTATATCTATATTGCCATCCACACCTCCATGATGGGCTTTCATAAAGTCTCACAGGAGGTCCACATGTTCAGTAAGACTCTGGCTGCAAGCTAACCTCTGAACCATGAAGTAGGACAAACCCAAGGAGTATAAAACAGAACCTCAGCCATAACCAAGGCCTTTTTATCACAATGGGGGCTAACTACTGTCTGTGGCAAAAGTATCTTGCTTTGTGAACATTCTTACTCTGTAAGCCTTTCTCTTTCTCACTAAACTTTCTTTCATACTTACCCTACTTTGGAGTGTCTGGTCATTCCTTGGCTAAGACCACCACCCCAAGAACCAAGGAGACAGACAATTGTCTAAAACTCTGACATTTTAGGATGCAGGCAGCTGCCTTGAAATCCTACAAAAAGATTATTGCAACATTTCTTACCCTGTGTCTTGTTCATGCCTTGTAATCCTATTGAAATTAAACTCTGTATACATATATTCTGACATAAATAAAATCAAGAAGACTTACTAAAGACTATAATAAGGTAAAGGTTTTTGTATGTATATAAAAGATGTTAGTTTTATTATTTTAAATTCTGATTTCTATATTCTGATTGCTTATGAAAGCCTTCTCAATAGGAAGGAAATAACATGAAATCAGCAAGCAAAGAAATCAAGAAACTATAGTTTGAGAAGACCAAAGTACAAAGACTTGGGACAAGAAAATAATAGATAAACCAACACTTAGAATTATCAAAATACTAAGACTCTATTTTTAAAACTTTTAAAATTAATAGTTACAGACTGTTTGCCAGAAGGTACTTGGAGATCCAGGTCCCAATCTGAGCAAAGAAGACAGTTAAAGAAAGCCTCAGGTGACACCCCATGTGTGACTGCGAACATGATGACCTTTCCAGAAGCCTGCCCTACCATACCTGGTGATGCACACCAAATCCCCAAGTTAATGCTTCTTTCTTTGTACTTACCTATGTGATCACTTGCTGTTTCTGGTGCTGGGTGGAGAATGGTCTAGCCACCATGTGAATGGGTAAGATCCCTACATAAACTCATGCCCCTTTTATCCAGTCCTCTGGTTTTTATTATTCTCTATCTATTCACTTAATGTGGCGAGTTTAAAGGCTCTTAATCATCAGAATACTTCCCCATCTCCTTCTTGGAAATTAATTTGTATAATCCTTTTTCCACAACTTTTATGTTCTGGGTTTTATATACTAGGGGTACTTTAATCTTTTTATTATTATTATTATTGAGACAAAGTCTCATTCTGGTGCCCTCACTAAAATGCCTTGGCATTATAGCTCACAGCAACCTCAAGTTCTTGAGCTCAAGTCATCCTCTTGCCTCAGTTTTTTTCTATTTTTTGTAGAGACAGGGTTTTGCTCTTTCTCAGGCTGGTCTCAAACTTCTGGGCTCTAGCAATTCACCCTTCTCTGCCTCCTAGAGTGCTAGGATTACAGGTATGAGCCATCATGCCTGGCCACTAGTAGTATTTCTTAGGTCTAAATCTATATATATATTGAAAACCATACAATCTTTATATCTATGAGTGAAAAGTATGAGACTGAATTTACAAATTAGTAACTGTCACTATATGTAAAAATAGAATTCTGACCTAAACTTACAGCAATCAGCCCAGGAAGTCAATTTACTGTCGATGAAAATCAGTCTCAGAAGTTGAACTAACATCAGTAGCAAACAGTCCTGAAAGCCAAATAATAACTCATGTAGTAATCAGCCCTAAGTGGTCACATTGTAGGAAGATGAGGCCCAATGCAGAGAAAGAATACTCAAACACCATGTTTAAAAGAGGAAGGTCTTGGGCAGTGCCTGTGGCTCAAGGGTAGGGCATCCGACCCATATACTGAGGTGGTGAGTTCAAACTCAGCCCCGGCCAAAAATTGCAAAAAAAAAAAATAAATAAAAAAGGTATGGCTTTATTCCACCTGGCAGAGCAGTGGCAGACCCAGAGTCCCCAAATGACCCTAATTTCTGACTAGCTCTATCTTCTCCTTTTTATCTCCAGTCAAAAAAATTCCAGTCCACAGGTACCTTTCTCACTGGTCAGTTGGAATCAAGCTGGAGTAGTTCAGGCTCTTACAGAAATCTGGGCTTTAACAGAAGCTGAAGCAAGTGTTAGTTTCCCAGGAAGTTAAGTTTCTACAGATTCTTAAGAAATAAGTCACCACAGGGAAGCTGCCCCTTGGGGTCTCCTTAAGAAGACCTGTTCTCTTAGACCTTATGTTTTCTGGATACCCTCTCTCAGTCAGAAATGAATTAATAATGGCAGCTTCTCTATTTCTTCCCCATTTCCATCTTAGAGTCAACTGAAAAAAACCAATAGCCACCCCTACATGGTCATGCAGGACATCTTCCTTCTAGTTAGCCTGACTGTAGCTTCCCTATGTCAATAGCCAAGGCATGGTCAAAGCCCTTCCCTTTTCCACTAGCTAGCTTTCTAACTTTTTCTCCTGCCTTTGTGTCTTGGCCAAAGGCAAGTGTTGGTGACTGTCTTGCTATAGTATGTTTGAATAAATAGCTTTTTACTTAGGTGGTTTTTGCTTATTTCTACAAGGGAGAAAAGAAAATCATGAAGCCTATCTCCAGGAGTTAGAAAATGTTTAGGTTTAGGTCTATAAAGACCTTGGAAATCATGGTACTAATTATTCAAATGCCTCCAGATTATTTCAAGGAGTGTCAGGTTTCCTCAGAGAAAGAGAACCAACAGGGTATATGTATGTCTGTATGTGAATGTATGGGATTAGATGAAACTTACCCTCATTATAGAGAATTATTTGCTTCATTATAAGTCTTTTTATTTAAATATTCATCACACTTACAACATACTTTCACAGAAACATCTAGAATAATGTTTGAGGAAATATCTGGGCACCATAACCTAGACAAGGTGATAACATAAAACGAACCATCAACATACCCAAGTAAATCTGAAATCAAGAAGGGGATAATACGAAGTACCAGTATATCTGAGATGCAAGTACTAGAAATATCTATGTGAGTTCTGAAAAGACTCCCTTGAGTTCCCATGGGGTAAAAGTAGCATATCCAGGAAAAGGGAAGAGGGAAAATATGAGCCAAGACTTAGAGTTTGAGTGAAAACATGACACAGTGGGAAAAGATTTTAGAGTCAGATAAAAGCAGCTAATCACTGCTAAATTTTGACCTTGAATGAGCTATTTATGTCTCTGAGTTTTAGTTTACTCATCCTTGAAATAAGGGTAATAATTATTGTATAGCCTTAGCCATTTAGAAAAAAATGGCTTCTACTAGGTAAAAGTACTAAGCAAATGGTAGCTATAATTTTGATTGCTTTGCTTGGGCTACTGGAGTGAGAAATCTCAGAATGTTTTATTGATAAAAGAGAAGAAAATATAAAAAGGGCAGAAAATTTCGCCAAAAATTTCCACATATCTCCACCTAGCAGATGTCACTGAAAATTAGTTATTGGTATGAATTAGGACAAAGAGTTAGATTAAATTTAATGAAGTCCTGTATAGCTATTTAATTTTATTTAAAGATTATAGAGAACACAACTAGAAAAAGTAATTTACAGACATTCTGAGGCTCATTGTAGACACTTTCAGTTCTTTTTTTTTTTTTTGAGACAGAGTCTCACTATGTGGCCCTTGGTAGAGTGCCCTGGTGTCATAGCTTACAGCAACCTCAAACTCTCGGGCTTACGCGATTCCCTTGCCTCAGCCTCCTGAGTAGCTGGGACTACAGGTGCCTGACACAATGCCCAGCTGTTTTGTTATTGTTGTTGCAGTTGTCATTGTTGTTCATCTAGCCCAGGCTGGCTTCGAACCTGCCAGCAAACCTGCCAACCTCTGTAACCACTGTGCTATGGGTGCCAAGCCGACACTCTCACTTCTTAATTCTCTAGTATACCAAATATATGTTAGATACAAGGTTAAGTATTATGTGTGAGGTATTTATCTAGCAAAATCAATATGGATTAAGTAACACTACATATTATTATCACTGTTTTGTAGATAAGAACACAAGCTTATTATAGTTTGCCCAAGATTTTATTCACTCAGTATTTACTGAGCTCCTGTTTATTGGCTAGGTAATATTCTAGGCATTAGGAGTACAGAGACAAATGCAGAAATGGAGTTGGCTTCAGATAGTAAATACTTTAGTGGATGAAACAGAAAATAAATAAATGGACAGCAAGTAGACAATGCCAGAAGAGGGACACAAAGTTAATTACGGGTGTAATGTCAATGTGTGTAAGTGTGTGTGGTGGAAGAAATTTGAAACATATTGCATAGAACCACAAATACAGTACACTGGCCATTAATTGACTCCCTGGTAGTGGACAGAGTACATGAATAATTCAATCACAATTTTAAAACTATTCTGTAGATAATCTGATTAAAGTTATGCTGCAGATTAAAGATTTTTTTTAAAAAAGGCTTCATAGTCGATAGCATATTTTGCAATTGACTAGTTCAGTGCAGTTTCCACAATTCTGAATTTTTATGTCAGGAATCTTATGACACAGCTTGAATTTATTTCAAACTCGATATCATTACAGGCAAGAAGAATATATGATTCCTGCTGTTGAACTCTGTCACCATGCACTATGTGAAGCAAATTTTGAACTTACTAAAAATACCTCCAAATTAGTATTATGTTAGGTGCACCTGAAAATGTGCTTATTAAAGGAATCTTCAAGAAAAGCCAAACCAGCAGTGCCTATGGATTATCCAGGACAAAAAAAAAAAACATCAATTAAAACTGATAGGCATCTCCACCTAGCAGATGTCTCTTGCATTTTTCATATAGTGTCTGTGCTAATTAGGAAACAAACAATGTAGAACTATTGGCTTTGGAGAGAGATCTATGTACTGTATAAGCAAGATTTTAACATGTATCAGCAATAAACACATATTGGGTTTCAATTAAAAGAAGTCTTTGAAACTACAAACGCTAAGAAAGTATGCAATCACGCTGATGAAGCACATACTTGCAATGAGGGCTTAACTTGCTTAATATAACTTTAAGTAACGAATAGTTTTCCCCTCCTTTCACACCCCTATCCCAGATAAACTCTAAACAAGCTTGTGGACCCTAAGTTGATGATGTAATTACCTAGTTTTTAAAGAGATAGATGAATGACTGTGGGTTGATCATTAATTTTACCTAAAATAACTTGAAGTATCCAAGGGAAACTTTATTTTCTGAATTAATATCCATTTAGCAATAAATGTTTTTTGGATGTCCATGAAAGTTACCTTTTTTTCCCCCTTTGAGCTACTACTCTAACAAGCTAACTTCCCTGAGAGGTCATGATATGTCAACACAATCCTCTTCAACATTGTTTTTTTTTTTTTTTTTTTTTTTTTTTTGCAGTTTTTGGCCAGGGCTGGGCTTGAACCCACCACTTCTGGCATATGGAACCGGTGCCCTGCACTTGAGCCACAGGCACCACCAACCCTCTCCAACATTATTCATCTGTAGTCACTTTCCACTTCACCAAACTATTAAATAATCAATTCTTTATCAGTGATTCACTCACCCATTCAGCAAGTACTCATTGAAAACATGGCAAGTACAAAGATAAGATTGTCATTGATAGGTAGACAGAAAAGAAATATACTTTAGTATCACATGAGAATCGTTCAATAATGTACATATATACCATATGAATGGCCTAAGAAAGGTGACCTGTAGGGTGGGTAGAGTCACTGTGCATTTAATCATCAGAACACATTTGAGAACAAAATGGGTGTCATTAATAATTATAACTGGGCTAAACTCTTCTGTGGTACCTCACATAAAGGGTCATTCCACAAATAAAAAAAGGGAAAGCACTGTATAAGGATAGAGTATTTGAACTTGATATCCAAGTTAATCTTGTGTTATTGAAAACAAAGCCTATTAAGATTTCGAGTTATTCTAGTAACAGGTCAGGAGTCCATGTGCATGCTAACTTGGCATTCCACCCACTAACCTCTATCCTCAGTGACAGAGTAGGGTAATTTAGGGCATGAAAATTGAGGAATCTTTGAGGGAGAGATTGCACTCTTGATGATGCTATTGCTGACTCTGGCATGTTATAGGCACTCCATATATGTTTACCCAGTGGCATACCTTGAGGCAGCATGTGGAGGAATGCCTTTGATCTTCAGAAGACCCACACAAGACCCTGACATTCACATGAACTGGAGAACATCATAGTTCTTGCTACCAAACTATGGGATGAGAAAGAAATTTTTATTTAATTTGATTTATTATTCATAATTCCCTTGCTGCCCTCATGTGCTCTGTAAACATTCTCCTCTTCCCATGTCCAGGGTGAACCTCTGAAACCTTTTCTCTGTCTGTTCCTTATGGCCAGCCCAGAGCTTGAAATTCGGTTCCTATTATCCCCTTGCCCAGTTGTGTTTCTTATTTTCTGGCTTCTCTTAATATACTTTTACCTAGTTATTTGATTCCGTACTCCTACAAATACAGGCCCAACCTATAACTACATCAATGGATTTTAGAACCCAAAGCTCCCTTCCATTTACTGGGAGAATAGAGACAGTGTATGGGTATATTACATTTTAAATGTTTTTTGTTAAATAAAGTTTGTATACTACAAAGTTCATAAATCTTATATCTACATACTTGAAGGTTTAAATCGTATTTTGAAGTCAGGTAGTATTATGACTCCAGTTTTGTTCTTTGTGGTCCAGATTGCTTTGATCGTTTGGGGTCTTTTGTGTGTCCATATGAATTTTAGTATTATTTTCTATCTATGTGAAGGAAGTTCTTGGTGTTTTGATAGGGATTGCATTAAATATGTAAGATTGCTTTAGGTAAAACAACCATTTTAACAACATTAACCTTTTAATCCATGGACACAAGATATTTTTTATTTATTTGTATTCTCTTCAATATTTTTATCAAGTTTTATAGTTTTCATCGAAGACATGAAGACATGTTCCCTCACACTTGTTATGTTTATTCTCAGGATCTTATTATTTTGTTGTAAGTAAAATTGTTTTCTTGATTTCTTTTTCTGATAATTCACTATTAGCATACAGAAATGCTATTAAGGTTTGTGTGTTGATTTTATCACTTGAAATTTCACTGAATTCATTTATTAGTTCTAAGAGGATTTTTTGAGGTAAAATCTTTACTGTTATATATATACAGTATATATAGCTATGTACACACACACAGAGAGGGTGCCAAAAAAAAAGGTATATACATTTTAAGGAAGGAAAGAACTGTGTTGAACTTGTAATATTAATGTATACATCCAGAAGACCAAAAATCCCATTATAACAAAGATATTTGTACCAGAATGTTTGTTGCAGCCCAGTTCATAATTGCTAAGTCATGGAAGAAGCCCAAATGCCCATTGACCCATGAATGGATTAATAAATACTGGTATATGTACACCATGGAATATTATGCAGCTTTAAAGAAAGATGGAGACTTTACCTCTTTCATGTTTACGTAGATGGAGCTGGAACATACTCTTCTTAGCAAAGTATCTCAAGAATGGAAGAAAAAGTATCCAATGTACTCAGCTGTACTATGAAATTAATTTCATAAGAAAGCTATACCCAATTATAGCCCAACAAGAAGGGGAAAGGGAGGAGAGGAGAGTGGGGAGGATGGGTGAGTGGTAATTGGTGGCACCACACCTGTGGTGCCTTTAACAAGAGTACATTGAAATTTGCTAGATGTAGAATATAAATGTCTTAACACAATAACTATGAAAATCTTATGATGGCATTGTTAACCAGTTTGATGAAAATATTTCAAATTGTATATAAAACCAGCACATTTTACCCCCATATATATGTATATATAATATATAATATATACACACGAATAACATTTGTTATCTTGTATACTTTACCTTGTATCTCTTAAAATTGCAGAAGTCAAATGTCACTTGAGTATCATAATTTTAATATCGTTTTTTTCTTTCTTAAAATGTGTATACATTTTTTGCACTCTCTCTGTGTGTTTGTGTGTGTGAATATGTATGTAAATGTGTGTGTATTATGTGTGTGCATATATGTATATATGATTATATTGTCTGCAAATAGGAACAATTTGACTTTTTAACCTTTCAATTTGGATGCCTTTTATATCTTTATGTTGCCCAATTGATCTGGCTACAACTTCCAATACTATGTTGAATAAAATTTGCAATTACTTTTAATTATATTGTGAGTTGCTTTATTATTATTTACTCTATGATTTGCAATATATATATTAGCTTATCAGAAGCTACTTCAGATTTATACTAACTTAGTTCCAGTGGAACCTAGAAACTTTTATCCAGCTCAATTTATCAAACATTTTTGTGTTTTATCATTGCTATACTATTGCCTTTATGTTGGTTGCAATTCCTGCAATGCATTGTAATTATTATTAATATAAAATTATGTTTTTGGAAAAAGTTAAGAAAATGGACATTAATATATTAAGTTTCTCAGTTCATGTACACAGATATTCTTCCATTTATTATTGCTTTCTTTAATTTTCTTTCCTCAATGTTTTGTAGTTTTCAGAGTTTAAACCTTTTTCTTCTTTGGTTAAGTTAATTCACACGTATTTTATTCTCTGTGCTGATATTTTTAATGGAATTGCTTTTTAATTTTCTTTTCAGATAGTTTATTGCAGTGTATGGAAACTTTCCAGTGTATGGAAATCTTCCCTTTATTTCTTTTACTGGGTTTGAATTTGGTGTTAATTCCTTATGCCAATACAGGTTATTTTCATCAGCCTCCTTTAGGATATTATTATAAAATATATTTTATGTGTGTGTGGAATTCCTTTTAAAATCATTCAAAAGAATAAAAAGATAAGAAATATGTAGATATACTGCCTTTTATTATCTACATCATTATTTTTATTGGAATTCTTTGTTTTTACATGTGGATTTGAATTATTGTCTGAGGTTTCATCTTGAAAAATCTCCTTTGGCATTTCTTTCAAAGCAAGTCTGCTAGCAACACATTCTCCCATTTCACATACAAGGTTCTTTGTATTACCTTCTTTGTTAAAAGATTGTTTTGCTGGATATAGGATTCTTGGTTGGCAATTTTGTTTTCCTTCAGCACTTTGAATATGTTGTTCTACTAGCTCTCATTGTTTCTTGTAAGAAGTCTGCTATTAACCTTATTACTGTTGTCTTATGCTTGATGATTTGTTTTTCTCTTTCTGCTTTCAACATTCCTCTTTGTCTTTAAACATTTTTATTATGATGTTCCTAGGCATGAACTATGTGTGTTTATCTTACATGAAATTTATTGAGCTTCTTGGATTTGTAGTTTATTATTTTTTTTATCCAGTTTAGTAACTGTTCAGTCATCATTATTTTAAATATTTTTGTCCCTCTTTATTTTTACTTTCTTTCTCTTTTATTAGTGCATATGGTGGTTCACTTAATGCTGAACCACCCCATATATCTCTGAAACTTTGCTTCTTTTTTATTATTTGTTTTTTATATTCTTCAGATTGTATAACCTCTATTGATTTATCTCCATATTCATATTCTTCATTTATCTTCATATTCATGTGTTCTTTCTTCTGTAAGTTGACATCAATTTTTGAGTCCTTCTAGTCAATATTTTATTTTTTCAATTGTACTTTCTACTTCAAAATTTCATTTGATTCTTTATTTTTAATGATTTCTCTTTATTTGTATTCTCTATTTCATGAAACAATACTATCTTGGAATATATTTATAATAGCTTCTTTGAAATATTTGCCTCCTAAGTATACCATCTAGGTCCCTACAAAGTTATTTTTCTTTGGTTCTGTCCTCCATTTGAACCACACATTTCCATTTCTTTAAAGTCTTGCAAATTTTTGCTCAAAATTGAACATTTTAGAATATACATTATATCAACTCTAGATACTAATCATCATTCCCCATCATTGATGTTTTTCTTGTTATTTGCTTTTTTGTTTGTTTACCTGTTTAGTGGCTGAACTAACTGTGTCAAGTTGATTTATCTCACAGTGTGTATACTCTAATATCACTGCTCAGATTTTTTTCCTTGTTTCTATCTTTCAGTCTGGCCCCCTAACAATCATGTCTGGGTATGTTTACGACAGTCATTGATCAAAGATTGTGCTTAAAATCTCTTTTAGATTGTTATGCTTTACTCTTGGACCTATGTGTGGTTTGATGAAGCTGTTGCATACCTGACATTTTGGTTTTTACTCTTTGCCTCAAATTCAGCCAGGGACCATAATAAAGTTTCCTCTCTCATCACTCATTAGAAGCCATAGCCTGGATATGCATGTGCAATACTTAACAATGAGTGATGATTGTGATATTAATTTTATACTTGGGCACCTAGGTGTTCATCCTGGGTCAGATTACAGCCAGAGTTTGACTAGGAAAGATGCCAGTGAGAATTTGGCCTTATGTCGATGGGTCTGTATGTGGTTTGAAAGATGTTGTTAATTTTGCTATATGTTTCTCTTCTTGCTCCTGAATTGGTATAGCCTAATGCATGCATTTACCTTTACTGATTCCCAGCATTCCCTTAATCCCAGGGTTCTTCTTAAACTGTCACTTTCTCTGGTTTTTCTTATTAAACTTCTAGTCATTCTGATATTTTGCTTGTATCACATCTATAAGCCTTTTCTTAATTGCTTTCCACTAAAATCTTCATTGTTGTCTAATGAAGATTTGCTCTTAGGCATGATAAATTTCAAATAAAATTTTGAATTATGTTAGTCCCCTCAGGCAGAACTTTGGAGGGAAAAGCCTGCCTTTCTCCCTAGAATAATCCACATGACGTTCCACTAGAAATATGCATATGAACTCAATTTTACTGAAATAGTTTGACTGCTCTACAAGTGGATCTGTGTGGAGCATGGAGTGGATGCTGTTTCTTCTCAAGGAAGTTGAGGCAAGAACAACTGGGGCTCAATTTCTTTTAGATTGCTGTGTCTATGGTACAGCTAATCCTATTTTCAAATGAAGACTGGGTTGGTGAAGAGAAATCTTTGAGGCTTCTTTGTTCCTACTACCTATAACAGCTTCTTTCACACATTTCAGGAAGGTAGCAAAAATGTCAGCAACCTGTTTCTCCAAAGGGATGCCATAGTAAATACTGGAAACAGCAGAATAAGGATTTTTCATCTTCCTGGCTTGCTTGTAATACAGTAAACTGGCTCAAATGCTGTAGAGTTTTGCTATTGTGACATTTCGTGAATATAATTTATGAATGTTTTCCTATGCTCTACGACTTTAGGATAATTTTCAGACTTTCTAAATTATTAACTATTTTTACATGTTTTACCAGTTATACTGTTGTTTTACAGGGTAGAATGTTAATCAAGCTTGTCACTCTGTCATTACAGAAATATTGTCTTCAGCTTGATGTTAAAATTTAGATAAAATTATATTATTAATGCTTCAGTGTCTAGCTACCAATTTTGAGATGCAGTATTTTGTTAGTATTTGCATTCAAATATTTTATAATTTTCATTTTATTTTCTGCTATAACTCATTATCATTTGACTGTTTTTGTTTTCAAATGTAGTAGAAAAGAAGAGAAGAGTGGGCTCAAAGACTTTTTATTATTTCATTCTAACTCAATTTAAATGTGACCAAATAATGTCATTCAAAGGATATGATTGCTAGAATTTTATTGACACTTTTATTTTGTCCTAGTTGCTGGATCTTATTTAATTGTCCATGTGAGTTAAGCATATTATTTTTCTTATAATTGTGAAAATTTAATATTCAAAAATTATATTCATATTAATTTTTGTTGTTTAATGTAATTTAATTACATGAGGGAGCTACATAAAAAAATTTGGTATTTTTTTTAATTTATTTCAGGTTGATATGAGGGTATAAACAATCGGTTCAAAATATTTGATTTCATCAGGTAGGATCCCTTTTGTGGTTATGACCTACATTCAAAAGGTATACCAAACACCCTGACACTGTGCCCATTCAGTGGGAGCACTCCCCTCCTCCTCCCTTGTTACTCCCCCCAATTGAATTGAAATGAGTGTTTCTCTTATGTGGACATGCATTAGATCATTGAGTGGCTTCATATTAGTATTGGGTACTTTGGATAATTGTTTTTCCATTGTTGTAATACTTTACCAGGAATAATGTGCTTCAACTTTATCCTGGTTAATGCAAAAGATGTGAAGTCATCATTTTCTTTTATGGCTAAATAGTGTACCAAAGTGTGCAATACCACAATTTAATAATTCATTACTGAGTTGATGGGCATTTGGGTTGTTTCCGCAGTCTTCTTAATAAAATGTTACCCCAGGCTGACATCTTCAAGAGTTTTTCCCACACTTTCTTCTGAGATTTTTAATCATTTCATGCCTTAGATTTAAATCTTTTATCCATCTTGAATCAATTTTTATAAGTGGTGAAAGATTTTTCAATTCCTGTGCTTATAAAAATCTGTAATGTTGTCATATTTTGTTTTAAAAGTGTTATTTATATTTAAGTTCATATTATTTTAACTTCTTTGCAGATTTTTAAATTAAGCATGTGGTTTTGAAATTCTTCATGTCTTCTATTGTTTTGCTTTAGATTACTTTTTGTCTGATATTCATATTGTAAAAAGACATTTCTCTTTTTCTATTTATCTGATATCTCATTACTTTTCTCTTTTACTTTCAAAAACCATTTTTTTCAATAATTATTGTGTAAATTTTCAATTGTACAGAAAAATTTAAATAATTTTATAGTGAGCATTCATGTACCTACTGGTATCATTAACATTTTATAAGTTGAAAAAATTAAGTCCCAACCCTCAATACATCAGAATGTAGCCTCTTTTTGAAATAGGGTCATTGAATATGTAATTGTTTAAGATGAGGTTGCACAGGAGCATGGTGTACTCCTAGTCCAATGTGACTGGTGACTTTTTATAAAAAGACTGTATATGAAGAGATAGAGACAGTAGAAGACTGTCAAGTGAATATGAGGCAGAGATTAGAGTAATACATCTGCAAGCCATGGAATGCCAAAGATTGCCAGCAAACAACCAGAAGATGGAAAAGAGGCATAGAACAGATTTTCCCTCATAATTTTCAGAAGAAATAACTTGACAAACCTGGCTTTAAATATCTAGCCTTTCAGAACTGGAACATTTTGCTACGGCATCCTTACATATTTAATACACTGTATGAGTTTTATGACATAAATATTCATCTGTTAATTCAGCAACTAATCTATCTTAATTCTTTTGATTCATTTTGCAGTAAATTTGAGATATCAGTCCTTTACTGACTAAATATTTCAGAATTCAATATTTTTTAAAGTTTTATTTTGAAGTGAAATTTACATACATTTAAATTCAAAAACTTAAAAATGCATACACTACATTTTGACAAGTGCAAAGACTTGCATTACACAGATTCCATTCAAAATATAGAACACTATCCTCGCCATAGAAAACCCCTTCATTCCAATTCCTGGTTAATCCTTCCATTATCCTCACAGATGCACCTACTGTTCTCAGTTCATCCGCCATAGATTCATTTTCTATGTTCTAGCAGTGGTTCTCCAACCTGTGGGTCCTGACCCCTTTGTAACAGTGAAAATACATCGCGGTATTAGGAAGGTTGAGAGCACTGTTAGAGCTTTATAGAAATGAAATAATACAGTGTGCACTCTTCTATAAACTCAGCACAATGTTACTGATAGATATCCATTTGGTCCCTTGTATTGGTAGTGTCTTTTTATTACATAAGAAGAATTCAGAATTTTTTTTTCTTCAAAGTAGTTGAACTATTTTATATGGCAGCCAATAACATATGATCAAATATAACTACCTTTTTATATTTTCAGCTTTTTATATTTTTAACCTATCTTCCCTGCTGAAGTAGCTATTAATATTTTCCCCACTTATTTACTTTTATATCTTTTTTGCTCTTTAGTTTTTGAAACTTTTTATGCTTTCTGATATCAGTCCTTAATCAGATACATGTATTATAATTTTTTTCAGAGTTGTTTTTTTATTAGCTTGAGCTTATATTTTGATAGTTATTCAACTTATAAACACATGGTATATTTTTCCACTTATTTGTCATATGTGATTACTCTCAGCTATTCTTTTTATGTTTGCCAGTGAAGCGCCCTGTCAAAGCAGAGATTAAATTTATTATAATCAATTATTTTATTATTTTTATTAATATTCTTTTTATTTTACAAATTATAATTGTATATGTGTGCATCCACAAGGTAATGTTCTGATACATGTATAAATGCAGAACAATAAAATTAAGCTAATTATCATGTACATTACTTCACTTACTTTTTTTTGTGGTAAGACATTTGAAATTTATACTCTCAGTTATTTTGAAATACAATATACATTATCATTGATTATAGTCTTCATGATGTACAATAGATTTTGGAAGTCTTTCCTCCTCTCTGTCTAAAACTTCATACCCTTTGACCAGCAAGTCTCTATTCACTACCTCCCTGCCCTATCCATCATTCTACTCTCCACTTCTATGAGTTCAATGTTTCTACATTCCTGGCTTATTTCACTTAAAACAGTGTCCTCCAGGTTCATTTATATTGTCATTATGACCTGAATTCTTTCTTTTTTAGACTGAATAGTATTCCATGGTGTATATATACCATATTTTCTTTACCCATTGATTGGTTGATAGATGCCTGGACACATTCCATATCTTGGCTATAGTGAATAATTCCACAATAAACATGGAAATATAGCTATTCTTTTGATACATTGATTTCAATTCCTTTGGATATATAATCAGTAGTGGAATTGCTGGGTCATATGGTAGTTTTATTTTTAGTTTATTGAAGAGCCTCTATACCATTTTCTACAGTGGTTGTGCTAATTTACATTTCCACCATCAGCATACAAGAGTTTCCTTTTTTCTGCATTCTCTCCAACACTTTCATTTTTTTTGACAAAAGTCATTCTAATAGGCATGAGGTGATGTATCATTGTGATTATAATTGGTATTAATTAGTGATGCTAAACACTTTTATTTATTTATATGTTAGTCATGTGTATGCCTTCTTTTGAAAAAAGTCTGTTCAGTTCATTTGCTATTTTTTAATTGGTTTATTTATTTTCTTGTTTTTGAACTGTTTGAATTCCTCAAATACCCTGGCCATCAAACTCTTATCATATGTATACTTTGGAAGTATTTTCTCTTATTCTGTAGGATGTCTCTTTACTGTGTTAAGTGTTCCCTATTCTATGCAGAAGCTTTTTAGTCTGGTGTGATCTTATTTGTCTATATTTGCTTCTGTCCACTGTGCTTTCAAGGTCATATCTAAAAAATTATTATCCAGAAAAATTTCATGAATCTTTCCCCTAATGTTTTCCTTGAATAACTTTAAAATTTCATGCTTATATTTAAGTCTTTGAGTTGACTTTTGTATATGATTTGAAACAGGTGTCTAATTTTATTCTGCATGTGGATACCTACTTTCCCAACACAATTTATTGAAAAAGTATCTATTCTATATTGTGTGGTCTGGACACCTTTGTCAAAAATCAAGTGATGATAAATGTATGGGTTTATTTCTGGGCTTTTTTGCCTTGGTGCATTGATCTGTGTCTGTTTTTATGTCAGTATTATCGTGCATTCATTATAATTGCTTTGTATTTGAAATCAGAAAGTGTGATGTCTTCAGGTTTTTTCCTTTTGCTCAAGATTGTTTTGGCTATGTGGAGAATTTTATGCTTCCATACAAGCTTATGAATTGTTTTTTTCTATTTCTATGAAATAAAACATTAGAATTTTGATAGGATTTGTGAATCTGTAGACTACCTGGTTAATGTAATTTTTTTTTTTTTTTTTAAACAGAGTCCCAGACTGTTGCCCTACATACAGTGCTATAGCATCATAGCTCACAGTTACCTCAAATTCTTGGGCTTGATACATCCTCTTGCCTCAGCCTCCTTAGTATCTGGGACTACAGGTGACTACCACAATTCCTGGCTAGTTTTTCTATTTTTTGTAGAAACAGGGTCTCGCTCTTGTTCAAGCCGGCCTCAAACTTGTGAGCCCAGGCAATCCACCTGCTTTAACCTCCCAAAGTGTAGGATGACATGTGTGAGCCACCAGGCCAGCCTCGGATAGTGCAAACATTTTAACAATGCTATTTTTTCCCAGTCCGTGAATATGCACTATCTTTTCATTTACTAGTGTTTTTCTCATTTTGTTTATCATTGTTTTATAATTTTCAGTACACAGATCATTCATATCTTTGGTTAAATTTATACCTGCATATGTTTGTTACTATTGTGAATAAAATTTTATTTCAATTATCTTTCCTATTAGTTATAGAAATGCTGCTCATTTTTGTATATTTTTACATATGGCAATTTTACCAATTTATTAGTTCTAATAGTTTTTTTTTTTTTTTGCTAGAGTCTGCAGGATTTTTTGTATATAACATTGTACAGTCAGCAAATAAAGACAATTTACTTCCTCCTGTCTTACTAGGACACTATTTCTTTTTTTCTCCCTGCTAATTGCTCTGGCTAGAACTTCCAGTATTCTATGGTAAGATTGGACATCCTTATCTTGTTCCTAATCATAGACAAAAAACTTTCAACTTATTCAGTTGACTATGTTGTTAACTATGGGTATATCATATATGGTCTTAATTATGTGCATTCATTCTATATCTAATCATTTGAGGATACCTATCATAAAATGGCATTGGATTGTATAAATGCTTTTTTGGCATCTATGAGATGATCCTATGGTTTTTATTTTTCATTTCCTTAATGTGGTATATCGATTTATTGATATGTGTATGTTGAAGCATCCTTGTATCACAAGAAAAATTTCACTTGAGTATAATGAATGTGTTAATATGTTGTTAAATTATGTTCACTAATATTTTATTGAGAATTTTGCATCTATATTTATCAGGGAAATTGGCCAATAATTTTCTTTTCTTGTAATGTCTTTGTTTGGCTTTGGTATTGAGGTAAGGCTGGCCTCAGAAATGAGTTTAGAAATGGTCCTTCCACTTCCATTTTTGGAGGAGTTTGAGAAGA
Organism: Otolemur crassicaudatus; assembly: GCA_963574585.1. Taxonomy (NCBI): domain Eukaryota; kingdom Metazoa; phylum Chordata; class Mammalia; order Primates; family Galagidae; genus Otolemur; species Otolemur crassicaudatus. The sequence goes on from CAUYQS010109289.1 coordinate 31,067, forward strand.
ATTGGTACTAGCTCCTTTTTAAAAGCTTCCTAAAAATCCAGCATTAAAATTGTCTGGCCCTGGCCTTTATTTAACTGGAGGATAATTTTCATAATTGATTCAATCTCTTCATTTATTGTTGGTCTGTTAAAATTTTTTATTTCTTCATCATTCAGTTTTGGGAAAAGTTGTATGTGTCTAGAAATGTATCCTTTTCTTTCAGATTATCCAATTTGATGTTGTAATTGTTCATACTAGATTTTTATTTCTGTAGAATCATTTGTAAATCTTCTCTTTCATTTTTGATTGTATTTATTTGTATCTTCTCTCTTTTTCCCCCTACTTAGTTTAAGGATTTGTTGATTTTGTTCATCTTTAAAATAAATCAACTTTTAGTTTTATTGTTTTTTAAAAAAAATTATTTCTCTAGTCTGCATTTTAGTTATTTCTAGTTTTATATTTATTCTTTTTTTTCCTTCTATGAATTTTGTGGTTTATGTGTGTGTGTTCTTTTTCAAAATCCTTTGAAGCTTTCTTTACATGGGTGTGTGTGTGTGCGCGCACCTGCATGTATTTACTGCTCTACATTTGTTTCCCTGTGTCTTGTGATCTAGTAAGACCACTGGTGGGACTTGGTGGTCAGGTAGAACTTCTGACTGGGTTCTGTGATTGCCTCTGAGCTGGCAAGTTTGCAAATTGTTTTCCTTGGCTGGTAGGTAGTATTGCAGGTATCTGCTTTGGGCAAAGCCACATGCTGAACTCCACAGCTAGGTGAGGTCTCTGGGGTTGATTGACAGAGGCTATACTTCACAGATGTACATGGATTTGGCTATATATCTATATCTAGTGTAGCCTTAAGCAGAACACAGAGGCATTGTGGTATAATAGCTCAATATAGGGGCTTGGCTATGGCCAGATACTGCATTCAATTTCAGACCTGTATTTGCCTGTCTGCCAGGCTGGAGAAGGCTCATGGAGAGTACCTGGGTTGGATAGGGAAGCTGGTTAGTGACTCAAATTCCTTCAGTTTAAAATATTTACTATGCCAAGGTGATAGCAAATTTTGTGATAGCAATTTTTGATTCCTATCACCAGTAAGAAATTTTTAAATTTTGTTATAATCTGAGGCATTTTCCTTATTTACCTTAAAATAAATAAATCTTTTCTATTTAATTAGCGCTTGCTCTCTGAATACCTAAATAAGAAAGTTCCTTACTCTGGATTTCAAAGTTTCAATATGAAAGCTCAAAGTTCTAACCTGTCACTGAGGCTGGTCAATGAGATAGTGGCAGCAAAGGTGAAGGAATGATGATTATTTTTTACATCCTATATCAGAACATTTGTCCTTGAACCAGGAGTCTTTTCCCAGTGCTATCTTACTGAAGCATTTAAATTTTATGATGGATTTTTTTTCACTTCTTAATGCCTGAAATGAGTAGGAAGTAAGTTTATTAATTTCATCTGTTTTTATCTAACATGAACTGGCCTGGATAAGAACATAGTTTAATAGTCTATTTTCCTCCTTCAACTGTTTGAAGGTCACGGTCTGCTATCTGAAGTTGAGTGTCCTTAAAGGCAGGTTTCCCCATATGTGTTTCCTCATAATTTCTCCTTGAAGGAAACTTTTTCTTCTCCCAAGATGTGTGGAACATATTAAATAACATTAGGACCAAAATAATTGTATTGTGATCATGTAGATTGAATTTCAATATCTTTGATCTTCAATGATTAAATTATACTTTTAATCATCATTTAGAAAAAAAAAAGATGTAGTGGCTTACAATATAAATTATACAGCTAAGAATTGCCTTGGCTAAACAGAGTTTCTTCTGGTTCCATACAAAATGAAGAATTATTTTTTCCAAATATTGAAAGTATGATGATAGTATTGTAATTGGGATTGCATTGAATCTGTAGATTGCTTTGGGCAGTACAGACATTTTAACAATGTTGATTCTTCCCAGCCATGAGCATGGTTTGTTCTTCTATTTGTTATTATCTTCTGCTATTTCTTTTCTTAGAGTTTCATAATTTTCTTTGTAGAGGTTCTTTACCTTTTTTGTTATGTATATTTCTAGATATTTAATTTTCTTGGAAGCTACTGTGAAGGGAATTGTGTTCTTGATTAGCTTCTTTTCTTGGCTTTTATTGGCATATACAATGGCTACGATTTGTAGACATTGATTTTATATGTTGAAACATTGCTATATATATATATATTTTCTGATCACTTCCAGGAGTCTTGTGGTAATAAAAACAAAGCCGGGGATATTAGCCTATCAAACTTTCACCTACCTTACAAAGCCATAGTGATAAAAACAGCATGGTATGGGCACAAAAAGTAGATTCATTGGCATTTGGAACCAGATAGAGAACCATGAGATGAAAGTAACCTCTTCCAGCCATCTGACCTCTAATAAACTAAACAACTACATAAACTAGGGGAAAAAATCTCTATTTAATGAAGGTGTGAGGAGAACTAGATAACCACAAGTAAAAGACTGAAACTGGACCCACACCTCTCACTGCTTACAAAAATTGATTCAAGATGGATAAAAGATCTAAATCTAAGGCATGAAACAATAAAAATCCTTGAAGAAACTGTGGGGGAAACACTTGAAGATATCGGCCTGGGAAAAGATTGTATGAAGAAGACTTCTGAGGTAATTGCAACAACAATAAAAATAAACAAAAGGGACTTAATTAAACTGAAAAGCTTTTGTACAGCTAAGGAAACAACAACCAAAACAAACAGACAATCTTCAGTATGGGCAAAGATATTTGCATATTACAAATCAGACAAAAGCTTGAAACTAGGAGCTATGGAGAAATCAAATTAATCAACAAAATAGACCCAACAATCCCATCTATCACTGGGCAAGATAGATGAATAGAACCTTCTCTAAAGAAGACAGACAAATGGCTAACAAATATTTTTAAAAATGGTCATTGTCCCTAATTATCAGAGAAATGCAAATCAAAACCACACAGAGATAGCACCTAATCCCAGTGAGAATGGCCCACATCACAAAGTCTCAAAGCTATAGATGCTGGCCAGGATATGGAAAGAAGGGAACACTTTTATACTGCTGGTGGGACTGAAAACTAATACAATCTTTTTGGAAGGAAGTATGAAGAACCCTCAAAGAACTCATTTTAGACCTCCTATTTGATCCTCTAGTAATGTCCCATTACTAGACATCTACCCAAAAGAAAAAAATAAAAGCCTTTTATCATACGGACATTTGCACTAGACTGTTTATGACAGCCCAATTTAAAATCGCCAAAATGTGGAAACAGCCTAAATTCCCGTGGTATTTGTACACCATGTGTATACTAGTCAGCCACTAAAAATGATGGAGAATTTATATCTTTTGTATTAACCTGGATGGAGATGGAACACATTCTTCTTACTGAAGCATCACAAGAATGGAGAAGAAAGAATCCAATGTACTCTATTCTAATATGAAGGCAGCAGATGAGCTAATACAAGGGGGAGGATAGGGGAATGAGCAAGTGGGGAGAGAGGAGGAGGGAGAGCAATGGGGGTCACAGTATGGCACACCTCTTGAGGGTGGGACACAATTATAAGAGAGACTTTATCTAACAAAGGAATCCAGTAACCTAATTCTTTGTGCCCTCAATGAATCTCAAACAATTAAAAAGATAAAAGAAATAAGTACATATAGCAAGTATGTTATATGTGCACACACATGGAAAAGTCTAGACTACATTCTTGAAAAACAAGTAAAATGGAGTCACTAAGAAAATGTAGTTAATGTGGTTGAAGAGTAAAGGTAATTCTAACTTTTCTGGAAACTAACATAAAGAGATAAACATAATTTTTATTTGAAGGAAGAAATGACAGATGAGAGAGCAATCCTCCTGATATAAAATATTAAAATAAGTTTATAATATGAAATTTTTTATTTGACCATTCATTAATGCAATATTAAATGCTTTCTAATGAAGGTATTTCTGTGGCTTTATTTTATTTACTTTACTTTTTGCTTGTTTGTTTTATATCAAGCCTTAATATAAAATTGTATTAGGGTGATATTATTTAAACTCATTCAAGAGTCCAATTTATCTCTTATTTGTTCATCTACCTGTCTATTATTCCCAAATTCTATTTCCAAGCAAGGCTCTCTGGGAAGATATTTTGCATTTACAGAGAACAAAATTTCTGCATAACCCTTTCTTGAATTATCTTAAGTATTTTGCAATATAGACATACTGTCTACTCTTTCATTAAAAAAAATCCCCTAATCCCTATTTAACTTTATTAATCTAAGTTCTTGTCAAAGATATTTGATTTCTGTGACATTCTTCCACATACGATTTTTCATTAAACTTAATGAACTACTTTGGGTTATGCATGCACAAATAACTAATATCAATTGCTTTCTAGTTATAGTTTAACATTTGATTAATGTCTATTTTTATTGTTTGTTAATTACCCTTCCATGAAAAAGAGACACCATACTTGACATTTTTTTCTTCTATCTCAAGGTATAGACCAAATCAGTCCTGAAAATATACTGAGTCCTTAAAGTCAATCAATTAAAAAGAATAAATAAACCTGTTTGATAAAATGGTATCAGAGCAACCTACCTAAAGCAGAATTCAGTGAGAACATTATTAAACCGACAGTTTAATAAACAACTTGGACATTTTATTGATTTATTTTTTATTAAATCATAGCTGTGTACATTAATGCAATTATGGGGTACAATGTACTGGTTTTATACAGAATTTGAAACACTTTCATCAAACTGGTTAACATAGCCTTCACCACATTTTCTTGTTATTGTGTTAAGACATTTATATTCTACACTTAGTAGTTTTAACACGTACCCTTGTAAAATGCACCATAGGTGTGGTCCTCCCAATTACCCTCCTTCCACCCTTCCTTTCCCCTCCTCTTTCCCCTTCATCTTGGGCTGTAGTTGGATTATAGCTTTCATATGGAAGTGTGGATGTTTATAAATTGGTTTCATAGTAGAGCTGAGTACATTGGATACTTTTCCTCCATTCTTAAGATACTTTGCTAAGAAGAATATGTTCCATCTCCATCCATGTAAACATAAAAAAGGTAAAGTCTCCATCTTTTTTAAGACTGCATAATATTCCATGGTATACATATACCACAATTTATTAATCCATTCATGGGTCAATGGGCACTGGGGCTTCTTCCATGACTTAGCAATTATGAATTGGGCTGCAATAAACATTCTGGTGCAAATGTCTTTGTTATAAAGTGATTTTTGATCTTCTGGATATTTACCTAGTAGAGGAATTGAAGGATCAAATGGTAGGTCTATTTTTAGATGCCTAAGTGATCTCCAAACATCTTTCCAAAAGGAACATATTAGTTTGCTTTCCCACCAGCAGTGCAGAAGTGTTCCCTTTTCTCCACATCCATGCCTACATCTCTGGTTTGGGGATTTTGTGATGTGGGCTAATCTTACTGGAGTTAGATGATATCTCAAAGTGTTTTTAATTTGCATTTTCTGATGATTAAGGATGATGAGCATTTTTTCATGTGTCTGTAGACTGTGTCTTCTTCAGAGAAGTTTCTCTTCAAGTCATTTGCCCATACTGAGATGGGATCATTTGTTCTTTTCTTGCTAATTCATTTGAGTTCTCTATGGATTCTGGTTATAAAACCTTTGTCAGAGATATAACCTTCAAATATCTTCTCCCATTCTGAGGGCTGTTTGTTTGCTTTATGTTCTGTGTTAGTGGCAGTGCAGAAGTTTTTTAGTTTGATTAGGTCCCAGTAGTTTATTTTTGGTGTTGCTTCAATTGCCTGGAGGGCCAATTTCTTCAAGTGTTTTCCCTGCACTTATAGTATTTTTTTTTTTTTTTTTTTTTTGGTCAGGGCTGGGTTTGAAACTGCCACCTCTGGCATATGGGGCTGGCATCCTACCCTTGTGAGCCACAGGCACTGCCCTCTTCTAGTATTTTTATAGTTTCCTATGTTAAGTTTAAATCTTTAATCCAGTGAGAGTCTATCTTTGCTAATGGTGGAAGGTGTGGGTCCAGTTTCAGTCTTCTATCGGTCACCAGCCAGTTCACCAAGCACCATTTGTTAAATAGGCAGTCTTTTCCCCACTCAATATTTTTGATTGGCTTATCAAATATCAAGTGATGGTAAGTAGCTGGGTTTGTCTCTTGGTTCTCTATTCTGTTTCATACATCTACCCTTCTGTTTTTGTGCCAGTACCATGCTGTTTTGATCACTATCAATTTATAATATAGTCTGATGTCTAGTAGTATGATTCTTCCTCATTTGTTTTTATTTCTGAGTAATGTCTTGGCTATTCAAGTTTTTTTCTGATTCTATATAAAATGAAGTATTATTTTTTCAAGATCTTTAAAGTATGACAGTGGTGCTTTAATAGGGATGGCATTAAAATTGTATATGGGTAGACATTTTGACAATGTTGATTCTTCCCAGCCATGAGTATAGTATGTTTTTACATTTGTTAACATCTTCAGCTATTTCTTTCCTTAGAGATTCTTAGTTCTCTTTACAGAGATCTTTAACATCCTTTGAACAACTTGGACATTTTAAACTTGCAAAATGTTGAGTCTGAAGGCTACACTTTGTATTACTGACCAAATTTCATGTCATAGCTAAACATACTCCTGTAGCAAGTTACTGCTTGTGCAATATATCCACAAATGCATTGTATTTTTGTGTGTGTGATTTTTTTTGTTGTTGGTTAATTTTTGCACAAAGACATAACAACTATAACAATGCACTTAACTAATGAGTCCATCCCTCCCATCTAAAAAAAGAAAGATAAATAGAAGGCTAGTCACATAATAACCCTCAAGAAAGCTGTTCTATAAAATGAATGAGTGATCTCTCCACTTTTACAAATCAAGTTGGAACAAATAAGTTTCCAATGACACATCTAGATAAATTGAAATGTGTTTAGAAATAAGACTTCAAGTGATTTTTAAAGAACAAGATCTACCTTTCTTACTGCCTTAATATAGAGAGGAAAAGTAATTCATGCCTTTAAATTAGCTTTGAGTAATGGGGAAGGGAGCCCTGAATGAAAGTAATTATCAGGTGCATAATCTCATTAACTTGTAATAGAAGTGAACTGGAGAACTCCAGGTCTGAGTATCAGCTCACTAAATCTGTTCATAAAGTCAGATATATCATCCAACTTTTCTCTTATATACCAGCTATATACACACAGGAAATAATTTTGCAATGATTAATCTAAGATTTAGGCAACATGATTAAAAGCCTGGAGAAAAAAAAATTTTGGACCCAAGGTAGGTAATACATCCAAGGAATATACATCAGGATTCTTCAGCAGTTCTACGAAATAATTTTACTACAAATTAAAATGCTTAGACACAAATTCTCTCTCCTTATATGTTGCTTCAAGTTTACAAAATACTGTATATTCATAACTTTTAAAAATTAAAACAATCAAAACATATATGTATAAAAGGTAGAAAGAATTTCTCTTTTATCTTTGTTACTTTCTTTTAACATATCACTTATGAGCTTCTAGCAACACTCATTAGGTATGCAGATGATACTTATCATAAAGAAAAACATATACTACATACATTTTTGTAACTTTTTTATTGAAAATACATTATAGTTTCATTTTATGACAGTTCACATAAATCTACTTTCTATGAACACTTGAAGAATATTCATATTATAATATCAGTGTCATAATTTATTTTTTCAATATTCTATGAAGGATATTTAGGTGATTTCCTTTGGTTTTATATTATGCACTTTTGTACATTCTGTTCTATGTACACATGGGGGTTATTTTTCTGGAATATATGGCTAACATTTAAATTACTGGGTCAATCAATATGTATGTGGATTTTAAATTTTGAATAATAGTCTCCAATTTTATTTTTAAAGAAATACTAATTTATATTCCAACCAGACTTAAGAATTTCCTCCAAGAATTGAATGATTCAATATTTCAACCTTCAAAAATTTACTTATATTGTTACAGGCCCGCAAGAAAAAAAATGGTCATTTACATAATATCTTTAAAAATAAAATATATTTTTGAAATACAGTTTGATCTTTTTTCAACAGCAAAGTTTTTCCAAGTGCTACTGATTCTACTTCTGAAGTATTTTTACAGCCATTTCCCTTTATTGTGTCTTTACTTCCATCATGCTAAATAAAGCCACTGTTATCTCCAGGATGTTATTATAGTTGATCTAATTTATGTGTTCAAAGTCTATAAACATAAAAATTTTAAAACAGATTTTTTTAATGTGTATGGAAAATTCTGACCTTCAAACCCTGCACATACACTTGCATTACAAACCCCCATTAAAACATAGAGTTGTTGTTGTTGTTGTTGTTGTTGTTGTTGTTGTTTTTAGTAGTTTAATGTTTTCTCTAATTTTGTGGGTTTTTTCAGATTAATATGAGGGTACATAGGATTAGGCTGCACTTATGTTTATAAGGTAATGTCCAAGTCATAGTGGAGTTTGCTTTACCACCCCCTGAGTCTGAGCTGCCTTGAGACTTGTTTGATCAACACAGTACAGCAAAAGCGATTCTGTCATTCTGGTTCTCTACCCCTCTCAGAACATGGCCACCATGCAAATAAGTTCAAACATTCTTCTCAAGAGAAGGATCATGTGAATTAATGTCATTGAAAGCTGAGTAACCAGTTGGAGAGAAAGAGATGAGATGGAAGTGAATCAGACTCCCAACCAACAAACAACATCAAGACTAAAGACCCATGAATAAAGTCCAGCTATGAATTAATGCAGTGGTAAAAATAACCCCCAAAGACTGCATTTCTGATCCATAGAATCATGACTGAAACAATCTTGTTAATTAAAGCCACAGCATTTTGAAATAGTTTGTTATACAGCAACAGGTAAGTTAAACATGCTACATTCATGTTTACGAATATCTGGTAATAGTTTCCAAAAAGCTCAACATTCTGCATACGCCCTGTGTGACTATGGCACTTGTTTATCCTTATAGTCAGTTCTTCCTATTTTTCTTTTGTTCCTGCTAATTGTACTTGTGTTTTCCTTCTTGTCTCAGATATTCTGCATGCTCTGATCTCTATTTCTGGAATTCTTTGTCCCTCTTTTTCACTAGAGTAACTGTTACTGGATTAGGTTTCCTTTTAAATGTCACATCTTCCAAGTATATTTCCCTGATCTCTCTAGCTGGTGTAGGTTTTTATTTTATGTCATGATATGACCTCACACTTTTACTGCTTGGGAAGTATCACAAACAAAAATGCACAATACAATTAATTAATTTGTATACATACATGTGTTATGTCAGTCACCCCCTACACCCATCCCCTGGGTATTATTCATTCCAGGAAGACAAGGAACAGAGCTTCTTGGAGTTCATCCTTAAAAACATTAAAATACTTAAAATCTTTTGTGTAACAGAATATTATGTTTTAGATTCTGTTGATGTATTTTATATATTCAATAAACATTTCTTGAGGGAATGGGTGCATGAAATCCCATGTATGACTGTGACATTGGTTAAGAGGTTACATTCTGCCTCAATTTCAACTAATTTGAAATGGAAAGATTCAGGGACATATTTGGCTACCTCATAGGACTGTTTTGAGGATGAAATGAGGGTTAAATGAAACCCTGAATTCATTTCTTAGCCCCAGCTTAGTCTCAATAACCACTTTAAAAATACATGTGGAGAGAAAGAATAGCTCAATTTTCCCCCCAAACAGAGGCAGAGTTAGCAATTTGGATATAAAATGATTTAGAGAGGAGGATGCTTTTCAGAAAAAAGTCTGTGAGGGAAGGAAGTGAGCAGGATGGAAAAAACGAAAGGACTGAGCAAGAATATCAGTTAGGTCTAGCCTTGGACTTATGAAGGATTCTGGAGTATAAATTTTACTCAAGGTTTTCTTTAGTTTTTGACAAGGGAACCATTCAGGAGGATAAGGGCCATGACTATTTTTATGTGGTGTTTCCATTCATCTGAAATGGAGAAAAAGAAGCTGTCTCAGCTTTCAGCAGCCACTACACACAGTAGGCAGTGGCTGAATGCCTTGATCCGGGAAAAGGGACAAGTTACAATACTAATAGCATCTATGACACTTAAAATCCTATTCAACATTTAATTCTAATATAAAGAAATAACATGCCACTGAAAGATAACATTAAAATATAATTTAAGATACAAATACACATTTAAAATAAAATTTATTCCTAAATACTGTAGGCTATATATTTCAGACTATGGAAGAATGGAATAAAGAAGGGACGAGAAAAAATATACTCAAACAGAGCCAGAGAAAATGAACCAGCTAACATATTCCTCCCCTCCACTCCCACACAGGTGCCTGCACACACACACACACACACACACACACACACACACATACACACAGTTAAAATGCATACAGACAGCACCTTTGAAGTGACAGGTTTGGAATATGTAAAGAATAATGTACTTTTAATATTCAATATCTCATTGTGTACAATTATAGCTACAGTTCATCTGCAGATGTACATGGAAGCTCTGAAATAAACTTGGAGAAAACTTGTACAGATATTTTTGTGACCTTGTACTTGGGATTTCATTATTACTGAGTATTACTGTGAACAATTTTTAAATATGTTTTCATCAATATGTTTGAATATTTCAGCCCCCAAATGTTTGAAATATGTTTTTATGACAGCAAAAAGGGATAAAACTGAAGTACTATCATTAGTTGCTTTTACAAAGGCAAGGACAGGGCATCATCTATTTATTACAAAGGAGCTTCTCTTGGAATTGCTGCAGAATTTTGTATTCTGAGTAGTCACAGGAGAGGAATTACAATATTATGCCACTGCAAAAGAAATCTTTGCATTACATATCCCAATGAATATTTGATATCAACCCTTATTTTTCATTCCTTGCCTCTCTAAATGCATCAAAAGCTATAAACTTTTTGTCCAAAATATTTGGAAATAACCCTGATTTTCTGAAGACTCTTGTCTAGTCTTTTTATATATATATAATTTGTTCTTTAAGATGTTTTCATGATGCTCATGGTTCAAAAGCACTGAGGATTTATTATTACATCTTCTACAATTGAATACATTTTACTTAAATAGCACATTTTATTCTGATCATGAATATTTTTGTCTTGCTGGATATTGAATTAGACACAGTTCCTGCTCTGAAGCTCACAGTATCACTGAGAAAGTAGCAGCAGTGTCTAGGAGAGAATGCAGAGCAGCAGCCAGTCATCCTGACTAGCGTGGAATCACTTCCATATTGGGTATCGGGAGAGTCTAGGTCATAAAATGGCAAGGGTTTCTACCTATGGAAGCTTGGAAAGAAAAATACAGTTCCATTTTTCACTTTAGAGATGCTCATATGTGGAGTCAGAGATCTTTGGTCACTCCTCCCTTCTATTTCATACCAACTGTGGCACTTTGATTCTGTCCTTCACTCTCCAAAGCCTCAGTTTACTTGCTTCAAAAACTGAACCATACAACTTCACACAGCTATCACAAACTCTCACCCCATTGTCTTGGGGAAATAAGTCCCCTTACTTTACTTTTTTTTTAATCTGCCTGCCCCTTACCTTAGCTAATTCTAAGGTAAAACTACTGACTGTTCTTCAACCCACCTTTCCCCTTGGAAACAGTCCTAGACCCCTACTTGGAAGAAATTGTTGCTCCTGTGCATGTGATATCATGGCCACTATAAAATAGAACAGGGAGGTGGAATCAGAAATTAACACATTTTTTGAGAATTTGCTGTGTGCCAGGCACTGTGCACATGATATTCACACATTTTCTCAATTAATTCTAAAAAAACTTCTAATGTAAATGATGACATCTCTATTATAAAAAAATGAAATGACAGCCTCTGGTACTTAAAGCTACTGATTAAGGAGTTCCTATTATCAGATGCCAGGGTCTACATTCTTTGTGCCAAATAGCTTTCATTGTGTTACTTTATTTGGTTTTTTCATATTCAATACACTATTTAAATTTTTTTCTCAAGATTTCTTTTACCTGACATTAAAATTTTAAGAATTTAATTGAGATATATTTCACATAGCATACAATTCTGTATTTAAAGTGAAATCCAAAGGTTTTTAGTACCTCTGCAAAGATAACCACAGTCAGTTTTAGAACTTTCCATTGTATCAAAAAGGAAACCATTAGCTGTCACAATTTAGTCTTCAGCCCTCTCCCAGCCCTAAGCAACCATTAATCTACTTTGAATAATCATAAATTTTCTCATTCTGGAATTTATATGAATGGAATTATATCACATAATTGGACTTTTCTGACAGGCTTCTTTTACTTAGCAAGATGTTTTCAAAGTTCATCCAAGTTGCAGCTTGTATCAGGACTATTCCTTTTTATGGTTGAATAGTATCTTTTCATATGGATTTACTAGATTTTTATCTTACCATTCACCAGTTGATGGGCATACAGGTTCTTTATACCTTTTGGCTATTATTAAAAATGCTCCTATAGCAATTTGTAGGCAAGTTTTTATTTGGATATGTTTTCATTTCTCTTGAGTATATACCTAGGAATAGAATTACTGGGTCAAAAGAAAACTCAATTGTTGCTGTAAGGGTCTCATGGAAAAGTGATGTCATGGAGAATAAGAACTGTTATTGAAATTTTGTTTTAAATAAAGGTGACCATCTGCTCACTCAGGCAAAATGACAAGCTTCTTTATTTGCGGTTGGTTTATATAGAGAATTTTGTACATGCACACAATACAGTAATGACCCCATTGATCCATTTAAACATCATGTCACTACCTCGTGATTAGCTTCCAATAATCCACTCAACATAGGCCTTTTGACATAACCCTTTCAACATAACCCAATTTAACATAACTTAATGGAGAACATGCTGTTAGTCATTACTCCTTTGTTCTTATCTGATGATGCCTGAGGCTATGGAGGAACAAGGTAGATTGAATATCTGCCCTTGCTGGCCTTGCCATTTGGAGACTGTTACTTTGGATATTTAAACAAGGCATAAAGAATAGGGTGACCAGATTTTAACATCTATAAGGCAGGACAACATGGCGGGGGGGGGGTGCGGAGCGGGGGCGCAGGGCAGGGGATGGGGACTGGCAGGGCCTGACAACAAGGCAAACTTTGATAAGAAATTCTCGATAATCACTTCTCAGCAATTATTTATTACAGTTTAACATTAAAAAATTAACAAAAATAATATAAAACTCATATTCTGGCGAAATAGCCATATGGTGGCCGAAAACC